>JAYRBW010152075.1:0-14233 GCA_036023295.1 Invenusta paracnida | reverse complement strand
AAAGTAAAGATATTCATTGTTTCAAACTTATTTATATCGAGTAATTAATTTAATTACTCTCCAGTTTAAATTATTGAAAAATATTGAAATATAAATTAAATAGCTTTATATTATATCAATTGAAAACATCGTCATAAATAATTAAAAAAAATCAAATTACATATTCAAAGAATTTATTTGTCAAAACACAATACAGAGGAATGGCTACAAGTTTTGCCATTATCAAAATCTGCTTAGCGGTGTTTCTTCTTAATACGGTTTAGAGTAAAGATGAAAAGAAATGGAAAATTGCACCAGGTCAGAAAGTACCACGTGGACGTTTAAGTGAAGCAGTTGTTGCGATTTTAAGGGGACAGAACGATGATCTAATACAGTTTCCCGGGATTGTCTTCTGCACTGGGACAGTAATATCCAGTCGAACGATTCTTACTAATGCACACTGCTTTGATTTCATGAAAATTCATTACTTCGATAAAAATTATTTAAATAAGCATATTTCTATACGAACTTCTGCTGGGGTAAGTAACAATAACACAAGTAACACATAACCCTTTCAATTATGTTTAATTGTGTTTTTGATTTAATGTTGACTTAATAATTGAAATATATAAATTAAAATACTATAATTAGCATACATTTTAATCCTTTGGAGTGATTAACACATAAACTATAAAGAAATACATAAAATATAGTACTAAGTTGTTAGTTATTAATAAAAATAAAGACTATGTTGCTTTTGTGAAGACCAATTCAATATTGTTGACTAAGCCAAACTTTTTATAATCATTGTCGGTCAAGTGAATATTCAGATTATAAAAATATATCGTAGTTCACAAACATATATTTCTTCAACATTCGTGTGTTCATTTCAGTTGAAAAACCTTTTCATTCAAATGCAAAAATTGAAAATAATAAATTAACAAATAAAATTATACTTTAAAATTAATATTACTGAAAGTGAATAATTAGTTATACGATAATACTTCAAAGCAATCAGATTCAGAAAAAATTCCTTTATAAAATATATTTCAAGCCGATTACAGTGTATATCACAATATATAAGCAAATGTATTGAATTTATATCAAAATTTACACACATTGTTAAAATTAGTAGGACAAGTACAATTATATATTGCATTTTCAGTAATAAATGAAATGTTATGTAATTATTTTGAACTATTCTATTTCCTTATTATTAAATACACTTCGTTATATACGTTATATTCGTTAAATACGGCTTCGTTATAGGTCACTTATTATGGCGGAAAGGAAGTAATAGTACACCACAATTATAATGGACCAGAGACTTCACTAAATCCAGCTGATATTGCCCTCTTCATACTTGAAAAACCCATCAAGTCGGTTGAATCCATAATGCTTATACCAAAAGACGAACCTCGACCCACGAAAGAATATGATGCTAAGATTGTGGGATATGGACAAACAAGTTTTAATGATAAACTCCACTATGGCAAATATCATCTTTTTGGGGGAGACGTAAAGGTAATTTACCTATATATATATATATATAAACGTGATATATATATTATAAATTATAGTTCCCCTGCATCATTAATATTAATCAAATTAAAAGAAATTATGTAGCTATACAAATGCAGATCTAAAACTCCGTGAAGATTTCTTGGTTCACACAAAAATTATTCACAAAGTGATCGACATATGATTTTTGTTTAAAAATGCGCACATATTTTTTGGAACAATATCATCATCAGATATAAAGAGGAAGTAAATAAACAACATAGTCTAAAAGATAATTTTGTGCGCTTATTATATCTGCGCTTGGAGTTGAAATCAGATAATATTCTACGCATTATCAATCAGGGTAGAACCAACTGTAGAGCTCGGAGTTGATGGTTGTCTAACTTTCATTTCAATGCAACCAAAAACAAATGTAATCCATGTATAGCACAATGAATACATACACACAAATATAAACTTGTGGTATTAAAGGAAATATATAAAAAATAATAGATTACAAAAAGTCACCACATATAATCAGACGAGTTGGCTAAAAGTGAAATCTACATGTAAGGTTTAATTCATAAACACTAATATTCTATAGAATAACATTTATTAGTAATAAACAAAAATTAATTTAAAATATAGTAAACGGAAACATTACAATTAATATTGTACAGTTGAAAAACTTATATAAAACAAATGAACGCCAAAATATTAAAATTCATAAATGAAATGTATTTCTACTAGTTTTGTCTTAAAAGGACATCATAATAGAAAATATTAGGAAATATAATCATTAGTACACTACCTAATACACAATTAATATATTGGAGAAATTAGAACAAAGGGAGCACGTCTATTCTTTAAAACGTTTAGTTTTCTCCTATAGTTGATAGTGGATGTGAATTTTCTGATCATCTGTGCCTGTTTGACTCGTTGCCATATGATATTGTCGCTTGCGATTTCTTTGCATGTGAATGTTGTTTGGCATGTAGTGCGATGTTTGTCAGTATAGAACTACTATCTTCAGATCTTAAGACAGGTATTCCTTAATACGATTTAGTTCCTCGTAATTTAGCAAACAACTATACTCTTGTGTAACATAGGTGGTTGTTTACTTGGCAGTTGGGAAGTAGGATGAGCGCTCCGTAAGTGAGTGAGGATCCGGAGGCATTTAAAAAATCCTGATGACCAGATCTCAAGGGCATTTTCTAAGAAACCAGCAGAAGAATGGTATTGGATTGGTACTTCGAAGTTGAGAGATGAGCAAATACTAAAAGAGTAGTCTATGAGGGTTCAGAGTTGATCAAATTTCCCAAGGGGACTGTATGTATCATCAGTATCTGAGAATCTTTTTTATATTCTACTGGCTTCGTTTCGTACTTATGTACATAGTTGGTTTTAGCGGTAAACGAATAGTCGGTTTTAGCGATATTAGACGAAAAGGCTTTTCCTGGCCTGTTTCCAATAGAAGGAGAAAAGGAAAGAACTATTGTCGGTGGTGAAAAGTGTAAACTCAATAAGGATCTTCTTAATGAAAGCTCCAATTCGATCTTCACTGTTTTATGTTATACGAGTCAAATACTTCCAACAGTATATTTCATGCTGTTCTCCTCTAATATTTGGAAGTTGTCGGCACAACAGGTTATTCATGAGCTTTATGGGGGTCTCTAATTGCGTCTTAGGGTGTCAATTAACGTTTAAAGAGCAGTTATTATGTCTAAACTGAAAACTAGGATATCGTTAATTAAGATTAGAAACTTCTAGTCACTGCTCTAAAGGTGGGTCGAGATATATCGTATCATTGGGAAATAGTAGCAGGCGATTAGGGAACCAAGATATAAGGCAAGTCGAAAAGTTGGTGTTAGATATTATTTGATTGATTTTAAGTTCGTGCCACTTGTGAGTCTTTATAAAACAAAAGATGGAACTAAAAAGTCTGTGAATAAACTTTGCATTGATTTATTTACCTTTTCCTTCTACAGAAAACAGACCAGGAAGAGCCTTTTCGGTCACTACGAATCAGCCCTTTCGTATGCTACTAAAACACAGTATGTATGAAACCAAGTCAGTAGAATAAAGAGTAGATTCTCAGACATGGGCCGTCGCTTTAAGGAATTTTATAGAGGTGATCCATTTTGTTTTCGCGAAATAACTTATCGCCCTCAGCGCATCTCTCAACGTCCAATTACTCGATCAGTACCTTTCCATTGCCCGTTTTTCGGAAACCTTTCAGACTGTGCCAATAAGAATCATTTAAGCGTCTTCAAATCTCTGTTAAAATCATTTGCCGCACTCGCTCACTATAATGGAGAGCTCTTGAACTGACCTTACGTCATGCTACTTCCCGACAGGAAAATAAAGAACAACCTCTTTAACAGATGTGAAGTTGTGTACAAAATTACGTTCAACTTATGTGGCAATTTCTGGATCGTCTCCACCTATAATCGAAATCTACACTTGCGCATTAAGGAACACCTATCTTTAAATTGCAGTTCCATCTACCGACATCGCACTAAATATTCCAAATAATTTTTGCATACGGGCTAATCACAAGCGTCAATATCGTGGGACTAAAAGTACTACTTTGGGACTACTTTCATCACTGATTCTAAACCCCCCCTTTTTTAGTTAGTAAGAAGTCTACTGTCTACTCTATTACCTGTAATATTCGTAAATCTGTGTTTATTGGTCACACCTCCAAACCTATTTACTCTCATATAACTGAATATTCTAAATCTTGAAAAATAATTTGTCTTCCAACATCTCAATAACCTCTTTGGCCCTTATAATCATAATTCTCTTTTTGTTTGGACGATGAAGAGGTTAAACAAGAGGCTACAAATTCAAAGCCACAAAAGCTGATTAGCTTCTCAAAGCACTGTGCACAAGAAAGACTAACTTAGTTTATTTATTAGTTTTAAAGTTATTTGAATTGATAGAGATTTGCTGGATTACATATAATCTAATTGAAGTCTTGTATTTTATCTGGTTAAGCAATACCGTTTTTTTTAATTTAATGCCTGTACTTTAGTATTTTATTTTTATCCTTTGTTTAAGACACAGGCACCGCCGTGATCAGTTTTAATTTCTAATATAGTCAGTAAATTATTTTAACACAACTTTTATATATAAAAGTAAAGAACAATTTATATATTAGGGATATATTTTTGAGTTTCAATAGTCTCTCTCTTTGTTTGACTAAAGTGAAAAAATCAGAAATGGATATATTATAAATGTTATATTATAAACTGACACAATTACCGATGTAATAACTACATCGCTGAGGTTCTTCTTATTTAATTCATATCGTCTAAAAATATGTATAAAATGAATCAAACATAATTCATCCACTTTATGCCTATCTAATGATGATAATACAGTAAAGTATATATTCTTTCAAATATGCAAAAAGAGAAGAATTTTTATTAACATATGCACGATCTATGCTGTTATACATATATTGATTTTTTAAATATTTCTGTAGGTACTTATGAATGACAAGTGTTCGCAACTTTATGGCTTGTCTATGCCTATTGAAATTATCTGTGCTGCTGGTCATCCGCATAAAATGTGCAAAGGTGATTCAGGAGGACCTATGTTCAAGAAAATTACAATAAAAAGCTCAGACAGAGTTTTGGCATCACTCTACGCCCAATTTGGAATCCTCACGTATGGGATAAATAGCGAACCTGGAAACGCTAGCGCACGACCATCTTGTAAGACAAGTGTTCCAGATTTTGGAATCTCAGTAATTGAATATACCGATTGGATTTGGGAAAATGATCACGCTAGCAAGATAGTAGATAATATAAAATTATTGTTTTTCCACTGCATTTTGCTTGCAGTCTTAATAAGAAATATTGCGTAATTACTGAGAAAATAGAAATAAACGTTATAAAAGTTACAAAATCGATTTATCCTTTGATTTTTCTGTCAGTATGTGGTTAAAAATTTGTAAAAATATATCATTTAATACATAATTATAATTTCACGACAACAAAAACGAAATGTTAGATAAATACGAAAACTATAAATCATGAGTAGCACTCGAGAGTCAAATGATGTGTTCGAACTGGATTCCATGTAGCGTCGGTGAAGAATACAAATGATTTAAAACTCGTATAATCAAAACATTAAAATATGTAATAACATTTTCATTTAGTGTTTATATATGTATATACATACATACCTATCACTGTATATGTTTCATGTGTGGTATATAGCTAAAGTTTGTTATACATATATATAATATATATATATCATAAATTAAATGCCTGACTTTTCTATTTTGGTGACTGTGGGATCCCTTCTCTTGTGCAAACAATCCATTGTCAACCAATGACTAAATTTTATTTAAATTTCTATACGCTGTTCTAAGATAATTGGATAACGAAAAACGCAATATTTATATATCAGGAAAAGTTGACATTCTTGGAAATTATACTGATGCGTGTTCTCTTTTCATTATTTTTAATCGATTTTATTTTCTCCGTGTTATTGTAAGCAGAAATATGTCTACCTTTTAAGTTATAAATCCATTTAATTCAATCTGCTTATAAAACTATATATAAACATGCTATCACTCAGAATCATCCAGTTTATCGTGTTGTTTCATCCTGCTTGATTATTTTATATAAAAGCTGTTAAAAAAGATAGTCTATAAATCAAAACATAATCTCATTTTATGGATATTTACCTTATGAAGTTATAAAGTACAATGTAAGATTTTATGTAAGACATTTTATCAGAATTTTAAATTAAAGTATAGTATGGACTATATTATCAATATCATGCATAAGACAGAAAAATTTAACTAAAAAGTTATCTCTTAGTCAGGTTAAAAAAACATCCATTAAAGTTATTTCATATTCAATTTCTTCTGTTTCTAGATAGAACTTGCTATACATTCTGGAACATATAATTCCATGACACTCTTTGCACAATGATGCACACTGCAAACCGACTTTTCTACAGAAGAAACTGTTTATTGACCTATACAGCCACAGCGTACAATATTCATTAACTTCGGAGGAGCAGCATCAACAACATGAAGTCGCCCCTGGCTTCCTCAAAGCCCTCGGAGACAAAGCCCGCAATCTAATTCTGGGCTGTTTTAACACATAGAATTGGACATTGAAATCAGAGTACCCTCACCTGCATCGCCAAGAGCATGGAGAAGATGGTAGGCAGACGCCTCAAAACACTCGCAGAAGGTTGAGGCTGAATCTGTGAGATCAAGTCCTTTGCTTCTCTTAAAATATCTAATAGAAAGCCTATGACAAGGTGTGGAGAAGCGCTCTGTTTGAGCGAATATATAGACTTTGGAGTCCCTTGTGGAACGTATATACGTTGGTGCCATGGCTTTCTGAGGAACAGGCAAGTGAAGGTCCGCCTTAATGGATAAGAAGGTAATACATGTACCTCTTCTGCCAGAGACTCTCGCAAGGAGAAATCCTTTCACCGATACTCTTCTTCCTCGTCATAGACCCTGTCAGGAAGACCATTCCTTGTCATACCACAACCAGCATATATGCAAACGACATTGCACTTTGGTCACAATGCACATCCAAAGAAACAGCTGCAAAGGAGTTCAAGCAGGAGTAAACGCCGTAGAACAATGGAGTAAAGTCAATAAGTTATATCTCAACCACTCGAAATGTGAAATAAGAACATTTATCAGCAACGTCCACAAAGGTGGCACCCTACTGTCTACCTCGGAGATTTCCCGCTTTGCTTCAACCTCCTCCCAATATTCTTGGGATCACCTTCGATAGAGCCCTGACATTCAAGCTGTAGATCAAGAAAGTCGCAACAGTTAGCAGTAATTGTAAGATGCTCATCATTCTATAGGTATCAATTTCTTTGGAGTTAGTATCAGTTTGATGTGCGCCATATTTCATGCCATCAATAGGAGCAGCATAGACTATGCAGCGCTCTCGTGGCAGCCATGGACCCTTATGTGAAGGAGCCACACAGACTATAAAACATTGGCTTTGTGAATGTCATGTGACAGAACTTGCAAGGATTAAATTTTAGGTTGGCTCTCTCTCTCTCTGTCCTATCTTAGGGACCAACCCCCTAACAACAGCGTGATAGAGCACAGCCGCCAACAACAACCGCAACATCAGTCATGATGGGTGTCACCTTGTCATTGCAAATTTGCCAGCTCCAGTTAAGTGGTTCAATAACGGTATAACGGAGTGCCTTCCAGACCCGAATTTGGTGGTAGACCCTCAGTCCATGATAAAATACTGTTGTTGGAGATGGAGGACGCTGACCAGGATCAATGGCTGATACCTAAATTCGTTTGCACTCTATATAATTAAAATTAGGTATGAAGATATTTATAATTCGCAGAACTATTAAGCATCGTCTAATTGTTTTTCATCAGCATCATTGATTGATATTGACTTTTTATCAGAAAATACATTTCTGTATATAATCGATTTTTTCGGATGAGTTATTAGTAAAACATAGATATAAACATAGAGTAATGATTATAAAGAGTAACACTCTTTGTGTAATCATTACTCTATGGATATAAGTATATATAATTAATCTACATATTATAGTATACCCATAAATATAAATATACTTTAAATAAACTAGATTGACAAACTTTGCCGGTTCGCGGCGTTTTCTATTTAGGGGCAAATAAAACAAGCGACATGACGAAAACTTGTTGTGTTAAACTGAAGAGGAATTGTAGTAAGTGGAGCGATTGTACTAGAGGAATGCATTTTTATTCATAAGTATATATTACAAAAATGTCTTTTATTTGAATAACACTAGAATAACATTTGAATAAGCTTATTACATAAAATGTCTGAATTTTGAATTTTTACACTAGTGGCCATATTTTCTTCATTTCTAGATGAATTTTGTTTTTCTTTAAAGCATAGCTAGTCCTTAGTTATATCATTCTAAATTTATGAAAAATATCTATTTATATTATACTTAATCTATATCTGTGCATACACCATTGTGTCTATGTAATAAAAGCAGTGCTTAACTGTTTTATAGAGATCGAAATCTCTACGGTTTTAAGTAACAATATGTAGCGAAATTAAAGTACAGATTTAAGGTTAAAAGAAAACTATGTACACACTAAGCAGAGAACCATATTAGATTAAACCCAAATGTAATACATATTTCAAAGTAAAGTACAGAAAATTAAAGTGAGTTGGAAGCGGTCTCGGAGCTGGATAAATCAAATTAATAATAAATACTTTTTTATTATTAAAGTAGAAAATGTTTAGGTTCTAACTTTGTATAAAATATTTTCATATTCATATTCAAGTGTTTACACAAAAGATTATACATAGAATAATGACTTTACACAAAATTCCACAAAATTTGATATAATTCATATAATGTAAGAAAATTAATGATTTTTAATATGGAAATCAATCAAATTAAAGATGACTCATGGCTTATTAATGACAATTTTTTAACAATTTCACGATTTTTTTAATAAATTAAAAATAATATTTTACGTAGCAAACGTTAATTCTTTGAATATAGTAAATGATATCAAAACAAACATGACAGTGCGAAAAAAGAAATCCAATAATCGTGCTCCTCAAAAGCAAAAAGTTTAAATGATATTAATGATATGAAGTGTACTGTCATTGAAAAAAATAAGATTTAAAAACGGCGCCAAGATTTAATCTTTTGTTACTTGCGGTAAAAAATGCATTAACTATGTAAAATTTTATTAATAATAATTCATAACAATAAGATATAACAACACATTTTTTGGCAAAGGAACACTTTTACAGGAGCAATGAAACTCACATGGATACATAGTTAGTTAGCTCTTACATAAAAGTCTAATTAATATAAAATAATAAACATATAATACAATGTATCGTTGCCATGAATTGTTTCTTAATTTTGCTTTCTTATTTTTTGGAAATTTCTAGTTTAGATATACATAATGTTACTCTAGGATCTACATATTTATGATTTTTTAAGAGCAAGCAAGGTAACACTTAAATCTTGGCTCCAATTTTATATCATTTTTTAAATGGCTGTACTATAACTAAATATCATCGCTATTATTTTAACTTTATGCTTTTTAGAAACTCGTTTCTGGGCTATCTTTTTTCTACGATATCCTTTTGTTTTTATGGTAATATTAATAACAAGAAGAAGAAACACCTTTTCCTCAAAATTCGGCTATTATAAAAATATTTAAAAGCCTTTCAAAAGCTCAAGGTAGGTTCATTTTGTTACTTGGCGCTTGACGATTTTGCTGTTCCAAAAATATGATGTTTAATGCATTCTCACTACATATTATTTAGTTACCCAAATTATTTATTACAGACACCTTACGTATGTTAAAATTGTATAAATATATATATTTGCTCTTAAAATTTATTTAATCAAAATATTTAATACAACTTTTTTCCTACCCATTTAAATCAAATTTATTTAAATAAAACGATTTTTATTGACGAAAATGTACAGCACGATGTAAATCAATAAGAGTTCAACATTTTACTATTATTATCTACGGAAATAATGACTAGAGCTGTAAGCATCTAATCAGGCTAATCAAGCTAATTACTAATGCTCTACTTGTTCTGGACATGACAATGTTTGTCGCATCGTATAATTTATAAAACCGTAATATTATTGGTAATAATACAATAATATTAATATTAAATAATTTGCGGAATGTCCTGAGGATCTACGACGAAGAGACAGCATATAAAGATTGCTTCTTTATAATAAAAAATTACGTGCCAACAAAGTAAAGATATTCATTGTTTCAAACTTATTTATATCGAGTAATTAATTTAATTACTCTCCAGTTTAAATTATTGAGAAATATTGAAATATAAATTAAATAGCTTTATATTATATCAATTGAAAACATCGTCATAAATAATCAAAACATATATTCAAAGCTTTTATTAGTCAAAGTACAACACAGAGTATGGGTTCAAGTTTTGCCATTGCCAAAATCTGCTTAGTGGTGTTTCTTCTTAATACGGTTCAGAGTAAAGATGAAAAGAAATGGAAAATTGTACCAGGAGATAAGAATGTACCACGTGGACGTTTAAGGGAACCAGTTGTGGCGATTTTATATGGCAGAGATATAAGTTAATACCCGGTTATGAATATTACTCGGCAGGGAAAACCTTCTGTACTGGGACAATAATATCCAGTCGAACAATTCTTACTAATGCACATTGCTTTGATTTCATGAGTAACCACCTCACCGATAAAGATTATATAGAAAAACATCTTTCTATACTAACTACTCCTGCTGGGGTAAGTAAAACTAAGTTACTAACATTTAATTAAAGAAAATATTATAATTATAATTTATATTAACAGTTTAATTAAAATATCTGGAGTAATTAGACGCATAATATGAAAGCACAAAATATATTACTATTGTTATCAATCAAAATGCAGACATTAATATTGTTTTTATGAAGACTATTTCAATATCATAGACAATATAAGCCAAACTTTTTTTATTATAGTCAGTGAATATACAGATAATATATAGTAGTACCTAACCATGTATTTAATATACTTGTGTGTACATATAAAAAAAACATGTTATCACTCAAAACTCAAGCATTTAAAAAATCAAAAGAGCAATTTATTAAATTATAATTTAAAAACAACATTACTGAATAATTAGTTATACGGTGATACTTCAAATCAATCAGAAAAAAATGCCATTATAAAGTATATTAAAAGCCAGTTATAGTTCTCTTAAAATGTGTATCATAACATTATATAGACAAATGAATTGAATATATAAACATATTTAGACACATCATAAAATAAGTTTATAACAATGAAAAAGCATAATATTACATTTTTTAAATATGTATGTAAATTAAATGTATGAAGTTATATTGAACACTGCTATCTTCCATTTCCTTGTTATTAAATATACTTATTGTATTCTTTAGGTCATTTATAGAGGTGGAAAGAAAGTAATAATACACCCCAATTATAAGGCATCAAAGGACTCATTAAATCCAGCTGATATTGCCCTCTTCATACTTGAAAAACCAGTCAAGTCGATTGAACCTGTACTACTTATATCAAAAGACGATCCTCGACCCACGAAAGCATATGATGCTAAGATTGTGGGATTTGGACAAACAAGTTTTAATGACAAACTCGTATATGGCAAACATTCTATTTATTTGGGAGACGTTAAGGTAATTTATTAATATCTATCTGTTACACTTATAAAAAATAATTAATGCGAGCAGTACATTTATCTCCACTACGGACAGCAATGCAAGATACTCAGTATCGTCCAAATGTATAAAACATGAAATAAACTATTTTGAAATATTGTCATAATCACTTGATATACATATATAAGGTTTTTAAGGTTGACATTTTTACTTGATAATGTTCAATTATTAATATTTGTATGTTTCAGGCATCGAATAAAATTCAAATTTCTAAGTTGGCGTCTAGCTTAATTTATTTCTGAGAAAAAACAGATATATTCTTCTTAGTATTAATGACTGATAGAGTCGGTATTGCATATTCTTAAGCAATTCATCACAAATAGCCTTAATCAAAACTTTGTATCGCTGAAATTAAAGGAGTACATATGCGTCTTGTCTCTATTGAACATTTAATTCGTCTAATCTTTCTTTGAGATTGTCATCTCTGAGACCATTTCCTCGGGAAAGTCAGTACCTATATGAATTACCTAGTCAGAATTATATATGTATATAGCTTTTCGATCCGGCTGGGGATTTACAAATATATCCGCCTTGGTCTTTGGAGCTACTTTTGCTATTTATGAGGTGTTACAGCACACAAATTCCTTCTATTTGTGTCTATGTAAATCTTAAAACTAAAAACCTGCAATTAATACATTTCTTTTCAAAGATCCTAAAGAAGTAATGCATTATTGAGATATCAACGGACTATACTGCGATATTTTAAATAGACCCTTTTCTATATTTTGTAGGTACTTATGAATGACAAGTGTTCACAACTCTATGGCTTATCCATGGTTCCACAAATTATTTGTGCTGCTGGTAATCCTCATAAAATGTGTAAAGGCGATTCGGGAGGACCCATGTTCAGGAAAGTTGAAGTAAAAAGCCCAGACAGAGTTTTGACAGCAATCTACACCCAATTTGGTATACTCACGTATGGGATAAATAACGAACCTGGAAAGAAGGAACCATCTTGTAAGACTAGTGTTCCAGATTTTGGTATTTCAGTTGTCGAATATATCGATTGGATTTGGGAAAATGATCACGCTAGCAAGATAATAGATAATATAAAATTATTATTTTTTCACTGCATTTTGCTTGCAGTCTTAATAAGAAATTTTGCGTAATTACAGAGACAGTTGAGATAAATCTGTTAAGATTGCTATATCAATTTGTCCATTGATTTGTTTAGCAAGATAGTACAAAATATTAAGCTAATGTTTTTTCACTGCGTTTTGCTTGCAGTCTTATTAATAAATTTTGCGTAATGACTGTGAAAGTTGATTTTTTTGTTCGTATGTGGCTAAATATGTGTAAAATCTATCATTTAATAATACATAAATATAATTTCACCAAAACCAAAACCAAAACGAAATGTTAGATAAATACGAAAACTATAAATCATGAGTGCACTCGAGAGTCACATGACGTGTTCGAACTGGATTCCATGTAGCGTCGGTGAAGAATACAAAATATTTAAAGCTCGTATAATAATCAAAACATTGAAATATGTAATAATATTTTCATTTAGTGTTTATATTATATGTATATACACTATCATTGTATGTTTTATGTGTGATGTATACAGCTAAAGTTTGTTATACATATATATATATCTATATATTTCATAACTTATATACCTGACTTTTCAATTTTGGTGACTGTGGGATCCCTTCTCTCGTGCAAAAATCTATTGTCAACCAATGACTTTAAATTTTATTTAAATGTCTTATACACTGTTCTAAGCAAATTGTATAACGAAAAACGTTACTTAGGTATATTAAGAATAGTTGGCATTCTTATAAATTATACTGATGCGTGTTATTTAGTTCTCTCGTTCTTATAATATTATAAATCAATGTTATTTTCGCCGTATTATTGAAAGCAAATATATTTCTACTTTTATTAGTTTTAAATCCACTTAATTCAATCAGTTTATCTAATTATATATAAACATGCTATAATTCAGAAAAAAAGAGTTTACCGTATTGATTCATTCGGCTTCATTATTTTATAAAAGATCGTATATATACGATAGTATGGTGGCGCATCCGAGGGTGGAGACCAGGTTGTCTAAGCCCCCCTCAAGAATGTGACGCCCTTCACTATTCTAGACTGGTACACTTGGCGTCTCGGCCTTTTACAAGTATTTATAGAATTATAGTTTTCATTAATTGACGTGCAGTATATATTTTGGAGGAAGTATAGTTTTCTAATTGTTATTTTTAACATCTAATTTTTTTGGATTTTACAGGGAAGTGGTGTCAGAAGTCCCGAGCTAACACCACTTCAATCCAATATACTCTTAAATGAAAAACTTCGAAGCAAAAGTGTCAATATTTGTTTGAAGCCGCTACAATGTTTAATGTCACAAATATGTTTAAGAATGTACATATATGTAGGGGAGGGGAAGGGGGGCAAAACGGTCAGCGGGACAAAACGGTCATGCGGGGCAAAACGGCCAGCTTAATTATTTCATACCTAGAATAAATAATATTATTTTGTTTTACTGAATAAATTTAGAGCCA
>JAYRBW010152064.1:0-14234 GCA_036023295.1 Invenusta paracnida | reverse complement strand
ATTTTGAAAGATAGAACTAATTCAACAAGTTAAATTTTGATCTATTTAGCATACATGTATTTAAGGCATCTTACAGTTTTAACTAATAATTGTAGTATTATTAACAAAGTTTAATACGCGATGAACATGAGATCAAAAAAATTTGAAACCTCTATTGATATCAACATACTCTTTGGGTTGAACTATAATGTGCTTAAAAATATAAAGTGCTTAAAAATATTGTTGTCATCAACAACCTCGACAACATAATTCTTTAGCGACATTCAAGACTTCTATATTTAATATTGATTGTTTTAATAAGTATCTTAAATTTTACAATTCTAAAAAAAACTAACTTAACAGTTTATAACTCAATAATAAAGTTCAAATTTAACAAAATAGTATCTTTAAAATATTAATTAAAGAAAAAATTATAGGAAAAGCAAAATATGTAGTAGCTATTATATAGTTACATTATTATTATATTAATTTTGATTTAAATTTAATATTTCTAATAGTTACTTAGACAGTTGATTAGAAGCAAATGAATACTGACAAAAAAAATATTAAAAGCTGTATTATTTATATATATAAATAAACACATTAAGCATAGGTACAAAGTAAATTAAAAGTTATTATTTGGTTAATGTATAAGCTATTTTGCGTTAAAAGTATAATTATAAATGTTTTAAAATTCCTTTTTTTCGAAAGATTACTATGATTATTATTATTATTGAAAATAATATTAATATGGCTAGGTACATATTTTGCATATATATTTTGCACAAATATTTTGCATTTATTTAACTTTAAAATAAATAAAAATTTAAAAGGCTTTTTAATTTATATTCCTTTATAAAAAGAAATGGTCATACCGCTAGTGTATGGCGGACCAGAAGGTTCATTAATGATGTCACGCTAAAAACCAATGATATCAGTCTGAAATAAGAGATATCACGTACTTCACCTTTATTATCATTCAATCTTGAAAGAATGTATAAAAAACATGAATGTAATGACAGTCATTATGATTGTAAGGTTGTAAATCTACACTCACTAATGAGTGTAATGATAGAAATTTTACACTCACTATTTGTGTTTTGGTATTTTATTGATACAATCATAGTGACTGCCGTGATAGTAACATTACACTTACAATGAGTGTCGTGATAGCATTGTTACACTCACTCGTGAGTGTAGTGATAGTAATGTTACATTCACATTAACTCTAACTACTTATAAATATATCGATCTGAAATTAAAATTTTAAAATCAAACAATATAATTACAAGCTACGTTTTTGTCTCCTAAATTACATATTGGACGAAACAGAAGCGACAGATAGGTTGGAATTTTTGTGCAGATCCCTGGGAAAAAATATTAGGTGCATATAATTAAATGTATATCAAAGAAGCTTGTATTTATAAATTGAATAAAAATATTATTCTAAATCCATACGCATATTAAAATACACGAAAAATATGTTTTATATATTATCCAGACTTCAGTGCTACATTCTGCCACAAAATATATTTTTATCTGAATTATCACAAATTATTCAATATTAGCATACTTGTATTAATAAATGCAATATGCGTTGTTGATATATAGGTATAATTATTAAAATACATTGGGCTATAGATAAAAAACACGATATCCTGACAGCCTGTATTTATGAATTTTTTTGCCAAATACAATATTTATTGCTAAAATGTTTCATGTCATTCCTTTAACGAAACTTAGTTAAAGAAGTTTTTTTGCACCTTTCTGATATATAATAAGGAAATATCCATAAAATGATACTTTTTTATAATGTATATGAAACAAAATGTGTTATTATTATTATTAATTATTATAATTATCGCATACTAAAATCAAGACAAATAACTATTAATGTTATTGTATTACGGTATATTTAGTTTATATAAGTTTAAAATTATATTTATTTTAAGTATATATTTTCATCTGTGGCGCGCCATATCAAGCAATTTTAAACTATGCTGTTTAAAATGTTACTACGTTGTATTATATATATTTACTTTTCTAGTTTTAAATATCTTTTAAATTTGATATGATATGCAATTATTTAAAAGTACATTTTTATCAGGTTTAAAAACCATTCGATTATTTATGTAAATCCAAGAATTACACATATTTATAAGCAAATAAACTATATCAAAGACTTTCTTAGAAGTATGACACTCTTACTATCTAACTATAATTTATATTATATTAAACTTTTTAATCATTTGGATTATTCTTTTAAACTGTAAAGTTTTACAAAAATTGTTGTTTCTTTTTGTTTGTAAAAATTTATAAAGTTTTGACTGTAAATATATATGTAACGATGGTTTCTATTTTAAACCTTCAAAAATCGTCTATTGTCATCATTAAAACCCTCATTTAACTATAAATAGATTCTATTTTAAGCCTGAAAACTTTAAGGTCTCTATTTTAAACTGTTCAAAACTTTAGTTATCATTACAAAAACCTAAAAGCCTAATTTTTTTCATTTGAATACACATAAAACTGCTTATATGGTCTATTTATAAACCCTTAAAATCCTTTATGTCATCTATTTTAAAGCCTAATTGGCCATTTATAGCTAAAGAAGGTGGACAAGGTCCTAAATCAACAACTGATAAAATGCTAATTGGTTGTTACCAACCTCACTATCCGTCATAACATACTCCCCGGTCGGGGTGACACTCTGCAGTGCATACACGAGTCCAACAGGCAGCGTTGTACAAATGAGGAAGAAACTGACACTCAACAGCATCACAGTTGTCGAGTGAAGATTGCTGCTCATTTCTCGGGGATTGCGCATTGGTTTTGCCGATGGAAGAACCGAGCTACCGTTGCTTACACGCAGGCGAATCGAAGTTGTTGACGCCCTCCCTCTTACTCCTTCTGAAATGCTCTTCTTAGCCCCGCCGGAAGTGGCAGCAGAGGCAGTGCTCGTGGCGGGCCCCGAACTACGCGAAGTGATCCGTTTGAACTCGCGAATAACGAGAAGGTTGAAAAGAAGAATCATCCCGGGCAGAACAGCACTCATTATAATCTCTGTTGTCCAAGTATACAACTGCCAGCCCAATTCCTCCTCTAATCCGAGTCGTGAGGTGCATCCTGGGCCTTCAGTGTAGGTCCAGAAGTACCCCTGAACGAGGCAGACGGCCAGTGTGAACCCAGCTAAACAGAGAACAACCACGGTGGCACGCCGAGGAGTGCAAAGCTGCTCGCGCCGAAAGGGGTAGCAGATTGCAATCCAGCGCTCAACGGTAAAGGCCAGAACCAGAATTGGTGAAGTATACTGCAACGCGAAGAATACAATGTAGTAGACTTCACAGAAAATGTAGCGGTCGAGCACGGAAATTCCCCAAGCCATCTGTAAGTCGAGCAGAACCATGCACACGAGCAAGAAGAAGTCGGTCAAGGACAGCGCTGCAAGATAGATGGCTGAGGAGTTATCACGGCGAATCTGAGGTGTGATCCAGACGAAGAAGGAGAATAGATTTCCGCAGAAGCCGACAAGAAACCAGATAAGAGTGACGTATCGATCGAGCATGACGTAAGCGGGAGCAAACTCAAGGAAGAGATCAGTCCATTTGTAGCGATCGGTGAGGGAAGAGGCAAGTCCGGAGGTGTTGACTGCTGCTACTGCTGCATACGTGGCGGTTTCGTTGTCCAAAGCTGTCGTGACGCTGGCGGTGGTGGCAGCGGTGGCGCTGGCTGTGACGGAGAGTAAGGTTGTCATGAGGTACTCCGTCTCTGTGTGGATAGAAAAGATGGGACAGTTATGTATGAGGAAATCACCTTGAAATAGAGAAAAGGAATAACATAACATCTGGGATCACTGCCTAGTTCAATGTGTTGATCAAAATTGTCAATAAACCAATACTTCAAAACTATAAGATATACAAATGAAATATTGCTGAAATTAAAAGAATTACCTAACAATTATTTATAATTAAAAGCATAGGTATTTGTCATAGTTTAATTATCGAACTGTTTTTTGACATACATGATTATTTTGGCAATTTATTTACCAGACAATGACTAAACAATAACTCAGTTTTAAAATGACAATCAAAACTGGTAACAAAATTAAAAAAGAAATGTTCATAAAAGACTGACTGAGGATCGAAGAAAGGTGAGTAAATCTTCCAAAAGATAAATAATTTATTGATTGTTTTGAAATAAACGAATTTAATAAAGATTTCAATATCGTAAATTTATAAATAAAGGTTTTATTTGATATATATATTCAATTTAACCCGGTACCGTCCAACAAACTCAACTGATGAAGAACTACTATTTATAGAAACGTGACTCTTATAAATAAATAAATGAATAAACGCTTTAGATTTTATCAGACAAAGTATAAAAATCTATAATAGTTACCTACTTGGTATGTAAACTATTTCTTAAATGAAATTTTAAGAACTGTTTAAAGTATAGAGCACTATCAATGAGAAAACAGACATTTGCAGATTTTAGGTATCCATATTACAAAAATTGAGTATTTGATTGATTTTAAATCTAATTTAGAATGATTTCAGCCTTTAATGTTATCATATTTGCATCAATCACTTGCTTATTGATCGAGAATTTGAAGAAAGTTTAGAGTCTATAATTTTAATATAGGCACCAAATTTGGATTATATTTCATTTATTTTTGCACCTATATAACAGTTGCATATCTTCACGATCACTTTTGTCATCTATCACAAGAATATATTTAGTGATAATAATAAAAACTCTGTAAATGATAGTGAAGTAATGAGCAATTTCCGCTCAGAACAATATATCTCAAGAAAACCACAAGAATTCCACCTTTTAAATATACTACTTCGATATATTACAAATCGTAATACATCAGTAATATACCGAAGTAGTATATTTGAAAGGTGGGCTTATTATGGTTTTCTTGACAATATTGTTCTGAGCGGAAATTGCTCCTTACTTCACAATATTGTCATCTCGTTTCCATAAATCTATTTTGCTTATTACATAGATACTTTGCGTCAATAAAATTTCATTTTTTCTAGTTTTTATGCAAATTGTTATTTTAATACACTTTAATACACTGTTGTCAATTCTTAAAGTGCTCTCCAATTCTCCTTTGCCGTCAGTAATATGCCGAAGTAGTTTATTTGAAAAATGGGATTATTTTTTTCTTGAATTATTATATTTAAGTGTAATTGTATTTAAATGTAATTTAATAGAAAAACCAACCGATTGTTTTGTAATAAATGACTACATTTTTTGTTTTGTCCTTTTACTTATAAGGATGACGATTGCAGGAAGACAACTATATAGATGTTACCGAGAAATTATATTTCATATTTTAAGAAAAAGATAATTTCAGCATGTTAATGTAAATAACGATATGGTATTTGAAAATCATAATATATTAATAACAATAAGAACAAGCAGATGTTTCTAAAAATAATCGGTATCAGATCATTTAAAAACTTGCATCCAAGTAAATCGCAATTATTATTTTTTATTTAAACCAAAGTCTCATTAATTAAATTATTTTATCCATCTTTGACATATTTTTATGTTTACAAAATCCTCACGCACTAGATGTTTCGTGTATTTTTCTTGCCTTTTCTGCACCCGTAAATCATTTAGTCCAGCGGTAAAAAATAATTGAACTTCAGATCAATGTTTAATAGTTACGCAAAAATTTCAATAATTTTATTCAATAATTCTCAGGTTTCATTTAAACACAACATCAATAAATACGCGGATAATTAAATAATTGATATTAAATGGATAATGTTTGAATATTAATATATTTATTAAATGTTTAAAAAGTATATAATATTCATAGAGTACGACTGAAAAAAGCATAACACCTATTTTTGTTTAATTCATAGACTAATATTTAAGATTATGCTTAATACAAATGATTTGTTATACTTTAGTCTTAATAATTTGCATTTAGTCTGGATTATATTTTTAATTAAAATTGTTCAATGTAAAATATAATTCAAAATAAAATTATGCATTACGCGTGAAGATTTATCAATGGCGATCTATAATTTAAAAATGAATATCTCACGTATTATATTTAATGCAAAATGTTAATTGTTAAATGTACATTAAATAAATTTTCTTCATTTTCTATTTCTTATATTCTTATATTATTCTTATATTTTCTTGATTTGCATATGATGTTCTTAGCACTTACAAAACGACAATGAAGAATTTATAAAGTTGAATATTCCCAGAATTTCAAGTTTAACTTGTTTCTTTTCAAATAATCAATTTCATTCGCAAAGCATCAGACCTGTATCTAAACAGGTATATAGACACATATAATGTATACAATTCGGTAATGTGATGCTACTTTTATATTCTCACAAGATAATTACATATTTAACTCGAAGTAGTTATTGTGAAATTAAGCATTTTTATATGGGCGTTTAATAATGTTTTTAACCAACACTTTTCCTTTTTCTTTTTCTTTTTCTTTTTCTGTTACCCTATCACCTATTAGGTGATTGACCGTTGTCTGCGGCAAGTCCTCTCGAGGAACTCAAGAAATTGGCGGGGGCTACGAATAGAATCATCTTGGTGGTGTTAGGCGGGAGCAGGTTCTTTCACGCTTATCCCACCGTGGGCATCGAAGGAGCAGGTGTTCGGCGTTCTCTACACCCCTTCATCACATTCGTCACAGTAGGGGTTGTCTACCATTCCTATCGTCCACAGGTACTTCTTTAGAATGGGATACTTCCCGGTCCTGAGTTGATGGATGCAGATACCATCTTTTCTCTTCAGATAATCGGTATTAGGATTCGACCATTTAATTTCGTTATACCAGTCGGAGTGGGTTCTCTTGTTCTTTGCTTCCCTCACAGAGCGTCTTTTTGTGGAGAGGGTGACTGCCTCTACCTCTACAGGGGTGCTGTCTTGTGGCATAAGCGATCCCGCCTTCGCTGTTTCGTCCTCTTCTTCATTCCCCGCGATGTCACAGTGGAACGGGATCCATTGCATGTGGACTCTCACTCCGCTTTATTCCAGAGCAACTCACGTCCCCAGGATGTTCATCACCATGCGACTCCTGTTCTTGTTGCTTCTTCTTCTTGTTCATTGTTGAATCTTTTCAAGGGCAGATTGCTGTCTGTCAAGAGTCGCACACAGAGTATCCCCTTTGATCGGAGGGGGGCTTGCTGGATAGCTTTCAGGGAGTGAAGAAGAGCTCTGACTTCCGTAGTGCAGCTGGAACACCACAGAACTGCTGGAACCGAGATTGAGGTTTTCTCTCCATTCGCCCATTGGATGATGACTCCTCCACCTCCATTTTCCGTGCCATTCTGGACTGAACCATCGGTGTAGGCCACGGTGTCTACCGACTCAAGTCTTCTCAGGTGTTTGGTGGCTTCCTTTTTTCTTGCTTCGGCCGCGTTCGATCTTCTGGAGATTCCTCCGGTGTCTGTCGAGATGGCATCTTCTTTTCGACCAATGGCGGGATGCCTGGGCCCAGAACTCTCGGCTCTCTGGGTGTGTTAGCTTACTCGACCATGCTGCAGATGTATGAGAGGTAAACTTTGTGCAGGGTTTTTTTCGAGGCTCCCCACCCTCTGTTGCTGAGGACCGCTAGCTGTTTCAGTCTGTTGGAGCACTTTGTGGTGAAGTTCTTGAAATGGGTACCAAAGTTAAGCAGGCGGTCCAGGGTTACACCCAGAAAGGTCACGCTCTTGATAGTTTTGATAACACTTTTCGGCCGCTAATTTTTTCTTCCATTTGTCCACCCATTCACATATAGTCTATCTGCCGCCTCTTAACTTGTACTTTTCCTCATCTTACGTCATAAGACTTTTCCAACAAAAATGAACCTTTTGTATATTAAACTGCATAAAGTTCTAATTGTATTTAACAGATAAAATAGTTCCGATAGAAGATTATTATCTACTATTATCTGTATATATATATATATATATATATGTTTTCTCTTTCAAGGTAGAAGAATCCATTCATGTACCGGAATTTCAATTGGATAAATTCCTTACAATTATATTAAGTTTTTCTAATTTCTAAACAACCTCTTTGAAAATATCCTAATTGAATTAATATCTCTACGTATAGGAACTATTATTCACGCATGAACTTTATTTGTTTAAGCTGAATGGATGTGAAACATATTTAATGAATGGAAAATTGTATTCTTGTTATATAAATAACTTCAGTTAATTTAATTTAATATATATTTTCAATTGATAAAATAATAAAATACTATTTGAGTTATATTAGAGTATAGCTATAGTTGTCTGATGAATTTTATTCATAGTTGTGTAATATTCTATCAATTTCAAGTTTTTAATTATATAATCTATATTATATTATATAAATTATACTTTTTGAGTTATACTTTTAAATTTATAATTAGAAGACACTTTTGTAGATTTTTTTCTGATTAAATATTTGTCTAAAAATTGCAAATTTATTTCAGTATATATTAGAGCTATAAAACTCAATTAGTTATCAATTTTAATAAAAGCAAAAAATAGACAAATTGTGTCTGTTTCATATATATTGCACAAATTGGATTTAGTAATTATAGAGTATCCTACGTTCAAAATAACTGTATTCTAATAAGATAATAATTTTCTTATTGATGAAGTATTTGTTTGAATAATATCTTGTCGATAGTTATTAATAAATATAGTGTCAGATTGTAAACATCACCGATCTGTGGGTGGTTTACTTGAGGCTCTAGAAATGGATAACATTATTTATAAAAAAGTTCTTAAACGAAGAAATAGCAGAAAAGTTACAACAAAACATTGAGCACAAGAGATTCTTATCAGCGGGTTAATGACACACTGTAATTACATATATACATTAATTAATTACACTTA
The DNA here is from genome assembly GCA_036023295.1 of Invenusta paracnida. Classification (NCBI taxonomy): domain Eukaryota; kingdom Metazoa; phylum Platyhelminthes; order Proseriata; family Coelogynoporidae; genus Invenusta; species Invenusta paracnida. The sequence continues at coordinate 5,385 of JAYRBW010152064.1, read as the reverse complement.
ACATCGCGGTTTGTTACTACGTAAAAGGAATTACCTCTTAAGGGAGTAACAATTTGAACTTCATTTAATATAGCCGACAATACAACCAAATAATGATTTGCATGATACTTAACTTGAAATGAATGTTAATTAATGTTATTCTGTTAGAAATCATTTAATTAATTATTAATTAAACCATTGTCTGTAGAACTTAAAAAATAAAATCGTTATTAATTTCTTGAAAACATTATTAATTGCATTTATTTCAATAAGACAAATATTATATATGTTTTTGTTAATGAAGCAATATATACCAATAAAATGATGCTTATCATAGACTTTGCGTTTAGACTTTTACTTATATTATATATGCATCGTGTTGTAATTTTTTTCCATAGAAAAAATCGTGTTTTAATGAAGTTTGCATTAATGAGATGAAATAAGTAGAATTATTTTTATATTTTAAGATTAATTTTCGAGACTTGAGCAATTTTAATAAATCACAAGAATCTAGTTTATACTCCATGATAATTGCAGTTTTAACTTATAGTTTATTCCTTGAATAATTAGAGTTCTGTAAAATTGTTTCATTATTAAAATTAGCCTGCAAAAACAAAAAGAGCAATAAACTGTACGGAATTATTAATAACATTCGTAAAGCATGTATTTATAATTAAAATTGTAACGCAAGTAAAAGCTAATATTTAAGTTTTTATTCTGATGTAGATTTTTAAATATTAATAATGCGTTTACAATCGATTTCCAGTCCGTGTATGTGTAACAATATCGTGAAACTAAAGCTATAAACTATGTAACATTTTACGTCTAACAGTTATTAAATATATACCTATTTAAAATAATGGAAGTATTTAAAATTCTTACCAGAAGGTGATGCTTAAAAATAACGTAAAACCCCAAATCAGCATGCACAGTTTAATTAAAAATCTTCCACTGAATTATATCACTCACACATTCCAATGATAGACCAGAAAAGCATTATGTCTTTTTTCATGCAGGTAACAGAGCATACAATAGATAGACTTTCCTCGTTTTAAACACTATGATATTGCAACGTACTTCTGAAAAACTAATAAAGGATCTGTGTTGAATCAGCTGCGGTTACCCCTCAGCTTCCGCTATTGGGTGTCCCACTATTATTGTCATCAAGTGCGTCGACTAAACCAATATCACTAGCTATGTCTTTGACGAGCTCCAAGCAGCCTTCTCCGTTTAAGTTCTTCCTTTTTCATCTTTATATGGTTGCCCATTTCCTCCTTCCTCTATCATCAATATAATAAAGGCATTTATTCATTTTCCCCCGGTTATATTCTAATACAGTCGACTTGCTTAAGTTGGACTCACTTAGCTCGGACTTTTCTTTTGGTTCCGGTTTTGGCCTATCTTTTTAATAATAAAATTATTCTATAAATCGGATTCGTTGAACTCGGATTTTCGCCTAACTCGGTCAACATTTTTAAGCCCAATTATATTCTATAACAAGCGATTTACAATTTTTAACTCGGATAATTAATAACATTTGAAATAACATATTCCTACCTTTATATGTAAATAATACCTACGCATTGTAGACGATAAAAGATTATCATACTACATATTATTTTATTGGAAGGTTTGTATTTATGTATGTATCAAGCTCATTGTTCTATTACATAATATTATTCTAAATACAATTTTTATCAATTTTCCAATTACGTTTTTGTTATTGAGCTAAACGCACTGTAAATGAAAATTGTCTAACTCGAACAAAAATCATTGGTCCCAAGGAATCCGACTTAAGCCAGATCGACTGTATAGGCAAACTGGAAAATATGTTGCACATCTTTATTTAAATTTAATTATTTAAAACTAAGAACAAGGAACTTGTCACAATTAGCATGAAAAAATAACAATATATATATATATATATATCATCAGGCGAATACTGTGGTCAAGACTAAATATGTAATGTAATGAATGAACAATATTGAATAAAGAAATATATACATATTATAGTAAGTACATACTAGATTAACTGTTTTCTGTCAGCTGATAATTACATACATTGATTTTTTCTCAGCTGTTCCTTCTTATTGGCTGTAGTATAATTATGTAATAGTTGTTAATTTAGTGTGTACTATATTTTTTGTTCATTCATTACATATTATTTAGTTTGTAACCATCGTATTCGCTTGACAAAATGTGTTGAAATATATCGCATTATTTAATTTCATGTCTTAGGTATAATCCGTCAATATCTGACCTTTCATCTTCATTTATAAAATTACGGAAAAGTGGAATATGTTTGCAATTCACATTGGCTATTACCTAAAAATATGGTCAATAAAAGATTTTGTAAAATGTCCAAATTCTAATGAATGTAAAACTGCGTAAAATTATAACAGATAAATGTAACAATTGCATTACTTTGTTTTTGCAATAGAAGCTAATATCTAAATTAATACTGTTTTACTTTTTCTTACTGAAAGTTTTCTTGTAGTACAGAAATACAAAATAAATTATTTATTCTAGAATATTATATACATGAGTGGCATACTGAATAATAATATCTTTGTCACAAACGTTGAAAATATGTTCAGATTTATTTTATTATAAAATGTTTATTTAATAAGAAAGGATTTTGCAAATACATATAATTATAATACTAATAATAATAATAACAATTTAATTTAACCACAAAATCAGTACAAAGTACTATCATAGTGCGATAAGAAGAGAGAGAAAGACAGTTACATTAAGAAGAAGAAAAAGTTTATAACTAACATAAATATATAGGAAAATATGTGGTTATACAATTGAATATAAAATGAAATGCATTTTTACAGATTATTTCATGTGTTAGTTACAATGTGTGTATTACTTTTTGGGCATATTCCTATAGACTGGATAATGCTATGTAACAATTTTAAAAGAATGAAACATTATTATTCATATGATACTATATTCTATATAGGTCGATGTAGAATATATAAGATATCAAAGCTAATTAGAAACAAAATTATGTTAGAAGTTTTAAAACTCTTACATAATTAACCAAATATTCAAAAATACATAAAAGAAAAACTATAAAGCTACGAAATATTATTCAAAGAGGATATACGCTGTGCATTAATAAATCTATTTAAAAAATATATGTTACTAGATATACTCGTAGGCTTTCTTGAATACGAACTAATATTTAAGAACAAAAATTGTATTCGCAATTAATGTCTACTTCTCGTCTCGATACGTGTGCATAAGCTTTCTCAACTCATTGTAGTTTAAAATACGAAATTACAAACGTTTCCAACATTAAAACATGTCATTAACCTTTCTCTTATCTTACAATTGATGTATTTGGAAAAAAATTATTCTATTATACAAAAATTATTCTCTAAAAATGTAATATTTTAAATTTTGTTAATCATTAATTCAATGTTGAAGATTTGAACGGGGTTAGACAGAGCGATTGAATATATAACACCGGGAGAAAATAGATCACAATGTAAAAGCATTTTTCGTGTATTGAATAATAGTTGACGCAGAATTCTGTCTAAAAAATTATTCATACTTCCACACACATTGGTTTTCGACTCACAAAACACATAATTTACTAATAACTAATAATATTGATTTATCTGTTAAATCTTAACTTATGAAACTATTTTTAATTACTTACTAACCTGTGAGAGCCGCCTTGTCTCTCGATCACAGTACAAAGTTCACTTACAAGAAAACCCCTTCAAAATATTTGTTTACTGTTGGTTGAACAATTCACTGTCCCGACACATATAGTAAGTAAACTCAATTCAACTGTGATTCAGAAAAGTCCACCCCTACTAACAAAAATAGGCTTATTAGACATTCTCTTTGTTTGACAGAAAATACCGGAAAATCAATTATGTACAATGAAACAGAACAGGGATTGCGTTCACCCTGTCGAATGGTGTTAAAATCGAGACATGTTATATAATAGATCATTTTAAAATTTAAATGAAAACCTGTACAATTACCGTGCACTTATAATACACTAAATCGATAATAATTTATCTTTATTTTCATAATTATGAGATAGAATACATTCATATATGTATTATAACTTAAAAAAATGTATAATCATTGTTTCAATATTAATTCTTTATAATTTATTAAATTACTAGTCTTGTTATTTTGTTACAAGTATACCACAAGTATTTTGTGCATAAATATTTATAATTATTCAAGTAAACCCACTTGCCACTGAAAGTCTAGTCCCAAATGTTATATAATTTTATGAGAACAAGTGTGATGTTAATGTTGCTTCCGTCTGGGGGAAAATAGATGTGCAGTTATTTCGAAATTCGGTAAACTATATTTGTTAGTGTCAAGATAATTTCTATCAAAATTAGAAACGAAATTCGTTTTGATCCTGTGTCCGTCTACAAGTGATATACATAGGATAATATAACATAAAACCAAAATATTAAAATATAAGGCATCCTATATGCACTATACTCTTTGCTTTATACAACCATATGAAGGAAAATTTCTACATTGTCATCATAAATATAACGATATTCGATTGACTTTCTGCAGAATATTTGCTCATTATGCTATAATTTCTTATATCCCGTAAAAATTTATGAATGTAGCAAAAGAATTATATGTACGCATATTTTTAAATCATATATAGTATATTGTATGTATTGATATATATATAAATATGTATGTATACATAAGTCTACATATAATTATTTTGTTTTTAAATTATGTACACATATACAAATGTGTATATATTTGACTATATGTATAAGGGTTAAGATTATGATTTTGTTTTAAAAGAACTGCAAGATTGTTTAAAGTTAATAATTTTCACTGCACATCTGTGTTAAATTTTACAAAAAAATATATTTAGAATAAGCCATGAGACAATTTTTTTGTTACGTAAATGATAATTTGAAGAAAACAATATTCATAAGTGAAACGCAATAACTAAACAAAAGCATTTCACGATGTTGGCTAATAATTTAATATAGAGGCCAATTCTAGAATATTTACTTTAAAATAAGTATATACATATATTTAAGTAAGGTAAATATATCTATATTTCGCATGCCATCATTCTTATAATCTCTATTAAAAAAAACGAATTAAATAAGTTTACATTAATAATCATTTCTTCAATTATTACATCCTTATATATAGTTGCAAGAGATACGACGTCATATCATTATTTTAACGATAAATAATTTTTCAAAATAACGAGGTTGAGGTAGCCTGATCCATACCTAAAATGAGATTAATAATATTCATTGCATTATTTTATAATTACTGCACCAAGGAATTGATTTGTTGAAAAGAATTGGTATTCCCAAGTGACTCCCTTCGGTCACAATAAAGCTAGTCCACATAATAGGAAGCGAAAAGCCC
>JAYRBW010152053.1:0-14234 GCA_036023295.1 Invenusta paracnida | reverse complement strand
CAAACAATTTAATAAAATTGATAATAATACTAATTTTAATACTTATTATTTTTTATTAAATTAATTGCTATTTTATTTTTTATTGTTTGTACTGCACAATAGTCTCTTTTCTATTATAAAGGCACTTAAACCATTACTTTCAAACCACCAGATGGGTAGAAATGCAGAAAATTTATTAGTAATAAATTGTGGCTTTGTATTTTTATTTCATTGCCATTTTTTATCAATCAATTTAACAAAAATTAATAATAATACTAATTTTAATATTTTTTTGTTAAATTAATTCTGCCTTTGTATTTTTATTTAATTGCCATTTTTACGAAATGTCCATTTTATTATTCAAATTAAAATTGAACATGTAAATATTTATTATAAACATTATATATAATCTTTCAGTATTATCTCTACATTTCAAAACAGAGTAGCTATAAACTATGCTACAAATAAATAAATTTAAATCATCAATCAATTTTAAAGTAGAAACATAATGTTGATACCTTAATTTAAATAGTTTATTAATTCAATTTCTTAATTAAAATTCCTTACAGTTACATTCCTGCATTTCTTACAAGTCAACAAAAACAAGTGGCTAAATATGGCAACTGTATCAAAAATATTAAATAATTATATTTTACTTTGATTTTATATAAAGTATAATTTTTTTGTAGTTATTTTATTATAATATTTAGGTTTTGTTTTTCAAAAAGAGTTACTACACTTTTGACTTCAATAGAGCGAACTTCTTGTGGTTTTTACACTATACAAAAATGTTTTGTGTTGTCATCCTAGTTTGAAAGTTTCTATGTATGAAACCATTGGCTAACACATTTAATTAATATTAACAAGATAGCACAGCTTGTTTCTTTAAATGATTTTCCCTGTTATTTTTGGTTGGTTATCTTGATTGTTGTTGGTATACCCAATGTTACAAGTGCATATTTACATTATGCCATTTAATTAATTAAAAGTTATATCTACATAAAGTTACTTTTAATAGTTTTCTAATATTTTTGCATTTTTATTTTGCATTATGATTATATTTTGTTGTTTACTTTTTTTATTAGAATATGAATAAATAGTATGATACTTACTTTTTTTACATTTTATATATTTTTAAAAATAACTTTTTGTAAAGATACTTGTATTTTCATGCTCAGCTATTTTGTGCAAAAAGTCGTAAGTGAGTGGTTTTTGAAATGTTTGCCATTTTATTTTATTTTAAAATGTTGTGTTTTTTACCTTAAACAATTTCAGTATTCTTCATGGGATGATTTAGAACCTTATGATTTGGATGGCTCTGGTGCACTTCCAACACAGCAACCGCCTCCATTCAATCCTCAGCAGACAAAACCACAATTTTTTCCTGTATGTTTACTATTTTTATACATCTTTATGTAGTTTTTTAAATAATTTTAATGGTACATATGTTTTATATATATAAGTATCATATATCGAAATTATTGTTAATCATTTCTGTTATTTTCCTAGTACTGCTGTATAATAATAACAAAAACATATTCATATTCATATAAATAACATAAATTATTTTTGAAACTCTCGTTTTACTAAGGCCACAATAATGACTATTAAAATTCAAAAATAAGTGTATTCGTTTTTATTCATCTTCTTAAACATTGAGCTTTTATTTTCATTAAAATACAAAGTTTATACGAAATCATTATATACTACATGTATTAATAATATGCTGTGTAGGTTTTTATGTTCTACATTCCATTGAGAAGAAAGTGTGATATTATCTCTAATTTTGTTTCTTTCGTGATATTTTAGTAAGTTTAGTAATTATTTCATAACATAGAAGTATTTTTTTAATTTTTTAAGCCTTTAAATAATAAATTAAAAACACATTTTAAACAATGTATTCTCAATAAGATCATATATATATATCGTTTATGTGTGAATGAAGGACCCTCCACCCCCAGGACAATATCCCAATCCGCCCGTCGATGATGATGAGAGTCGCGTCTTCCAAGGCTCTGGGTCGGGTAGTGGGGACACAACACTGCCACCTACATCCCCGTTTCCTCCAACTACAACAACAATGAAAGCGACAACTTCATTGCCAACATTACCTCCTAAGCAACAGCACTCTGTTGTAAGCTGTTTTAGTCTTACTTGACAGGCTTCTATTGTTCTATTTTATGTATTTTCTATTAATATTATATATTTAGATCTCAGAATTTTCATATAAATTTAGATTTATACAGAAGGCGCACTTCGTTATAAATTAAGTTTTTGCTTCGTATTATTTATATAAAAGTTAAGATATTGCAAACTGCCACAGTTTAAACCGTAATTATAGATAGAGTTTCAACTCTAATGATATTGATTTCAATGATACTATTTCGATACCAAAAGCTTTAAATAAAATAATCGTTTATAATTTAATATCGATTAAATAGCACACTTAAGAAAACAGTTTCAAATATATACGTAAGATATTGCAACTGTGAGAAAACGTAGATACTTTACAAATAATTGGAAGATAATATTAAGTATTAAAAATAATTCACAAGGAATATTTTATACTACTTTATAGATACCTAATTAATTAAAATTTTATCGAAATAAGACGATTTTCCGTCGATAAATTTACGTGATGGATATGAAATTAATAAGAGATGAAACTTGTATTACTGATGATTACTCTGGTTTAATCATTAATATGTAATAAAATAAAAATTTTGTTATATAAATTTTATATCAACATTATACAAAAAACATGCAGAAATTCATACAATTTCTTAAATTACAACTTAAGGATAATAAGTACTTTTCAAAAATGATTTTAACTTATATTTTTCCATATAGGACATTGGGTCAAATTTCTTCGGTTTCAGTAGTGTTGTATTATTTTATTTATATGGCTTTCCGAAAATGGAAAATAGTTTAAATTTATCTTCCCGAGTTTTGTAAAGTGAAATCTTCTTTGTTATATTCAATTTGCATATTATTTTTCTGTACACATATATTTAATTATAAATTATTACAAAGGGTTTTTAATATTTTAATTATAACTACATGTAACCCATTCTCTTATTTTATCAATTGTTTTTCTCGGTATTACTTAAATGAAGTCTATTAGGATACTTTCATAAAATCTTTGCTACTACATTCTTAGAATAGTAACACGTATGTGTGTATATTTATTAACATTTTATTAATACAATTTTCAACAAGCACAGGTGTTTCATTCCTCCTCTTTTTGTATTCCAATTTATTTATATTATTCAGATTGTATTCTTTAGTTGTAATTTTTAACTTTAATTTTTTTAATGAGAATCTGATTTCATTTTAGACGAAACCAGCATGCCGAACTGATATATCTCCAACTGACGATGAGGACATGCCCTATGGATCTGGTGACGGAGCTAATAATCTTCTACCCATCTGTCCCGAAGTCCTCTGGGGCAGTGGCCAGTCTTCTGTTGCACCATCCGTTGTGACACCTTTTACTACCGCCGCTATGACAACGCTAGCTGTTACCACGTCTAAAGTGACGGTAAAACCGACAGTAGTGGATGGTGAGTTCTTAAATAGCAGCACAGAATCGTCTGTTTATTTGTTTATATTGATACTGTTAAATTTGAAATATATTATAATTATAATATTTTACTAACTACTAAAGTATCATAATATACATTTTATTAAAACTTTTATCATTATTTAGAATAATGGTTCCAGTTTAGTAGAAGTCGGTTAATATTAACTTATATTTCATTAATCAAGATTTTCCATTTTCTTTGGTTTTTTTAATTTTTTAATTTTATGATATATTGATTTTTAATACTATTAAAGTATACTTGTATATATATATATATGTATGTATATATACTAGTATATATTGTATATTACGATTGTTTAATTTTAAAGAAACTCTCTCAAATATATCTATCCATGCTAAATGACTATGTAAAATTTAACATTGTTTTCACTCACCCCTCTTTTATATAAATTCGTCATCTTTCTAGTGACCCTGAAATATATCTAGGTTTATATTTACAAAATATTTTGTAAATACCGTATACATCATATACATAGGTGTTTGTAGTCTTGACTTATTACCCTTGAACATATGCACACACACATGAACACATATGCTATTGTTTTTGTAACCTTTAATAAGGCATACATGTTTATCACTTTTCACTTTTAATGCTAAAAGTAACAATAATTTTAACCCCTCTTCTACTTTATAATTTAGTAAACACTTTAAAATGTATTCATTAGTGTAGCTTGTATTCATTTATTTATCAGGTATCTCATTATATTATAATTATGTTTTTTATTACTCGGTATATACCCTATCTTTCATCTATATAATAAGTCATATTTTTTAGTTATTTTGTGATTTGACATTATCTGTATTTCTTATTTCTTATTCAATTTTATGACGCTTATCTCTTTGTTAATTGTAATGATTTTATCATTTTTCCCCATTTACTTCACCACACTATGAAACGATTGTTCTGTTCTGTTTCCCTATCTTTCAGTTGTACTACCCCCTAGAATTCTTTTCCTTGAGTTTCGCTTGATAGATCAGCCCTTCGAAGAGTATATGTTGGCCTATACAGGGTCCCAATGGAAACAATTGGAGCGTACCATCCTCACAGAAATTAGAAAGGAGCTTTCCTCTGTCCCTGAGAAATTGGAACTTAAGCTAATTTCTTTCCGGTATGATATTTTTTCCGTAATTTGTGTAAACAATTAATACTATTTGAGTTCGTTTGTGTCCCTAGTTATTTTCCTTCATTCCTTCATTTCTTTCTAAATAGTTTATTTTCTTATTATCTCAATTAATAGCTTCCAGAGTATTAGATAGTACATACATTTCAGTTCCTTTGCTTTTTTACTTCTAGATCTCTCTAAAATAATTAGTAAACACTTTTAAATTGCAATTTTAATATTTTTCACTCTGGAACGTTCAATTGTTTCATTTCCTATATTTAGTTGAATTTATATTTAGAAATATTTAGAAATAATATAATTTAAAATTCAAAGAATTTATCTTCCCTGAAATTCTTCATTTTTATTTTCCAAATACGATTTAGTATCCTGTTAGAAATTTTCATTAGGGTAAAGAATTATTTTGTAGTTATATTGTCTAGAAACATTTTTGCAACTAAACATTTTTGCTTTGTTTTACGAATGTGCATGTTAATTATTCGTCGAATTAGTGATGCATTTTTACATATTGGTATGTCACAATTATATTTTTACGATATTCATTTTCGCTTCACTGCTATTACGTAGCATGAAGACCGTAACAAAAGTGTTATAAATATTGTTGAAATCTTTATAATTTTTTTGTAGTATTTTGTCTCAAGCATGCAATAACTATTCTTATCATTATCTAACTCCTTGACTGAAGTCATACTTTGCATAATATAATTCATTCTTAAAAACCAAATCTCCTTCATGCAGTAATAATGATCTTAGCGACAATAACTTTGAGAAAAAACTACCCATGAATACTTTGTCGATTATTTAACTTTTATAGACAGAAATGATGAAGAATAGATAGTACATTAACTACGGATTACTATTTTATGTTGTAGAGTATAATTGTATTGAAAAATATGTTCCAATTTTAGTCATCCACAACAGATATTATTTCCTTCTTTGGGAATATTTATTTTGATTCACTTATTTTAATAATTTATCTTTGATATCTATATTGTGTAACTCACTTTTTTTCTGTGTTACTCAAAACGATGCTGGTATCTTATATTATAATTTTTCGCTAATGACGGAAGTATTCCCCAGTTTCCATTACCTTCTGCTGTATGTATGGATAATGTTGTGAAATTGAAAGAAAAACATTAAGAAGTAGTAGGCAATTTTTATGTTTTACTGTGAGCTATTCTGTATAATAGGCTGATTTGTTTAAAATCTTGTACGAGCTAAATAATCACCAGCTATTTAATATTTTTACACCATTTGGTTTAATATGGTATGTATTCAAACCAGAATTTATTTACTAAATCTATAAATAATATTCATAATCAAATTTCATATATAAATGTGTGATTCATTTATAATTCCAAAATTTTTAACAAACATGAAATAAAATATGTAGGTATTTCTAAAAATACATATACAATATGCTAAATATGCAACCTTTTCTAGACACATTTCTTTATTATGCAAATCTTGGTTAATAACATTTAAAACAACAACTAAACAGAACATGTAGACTAGGTGGAACATAAAGACATGCACGCTACTAATTAGAGTAATTGCAGTCGCGCGATATAACTATGATCTAATCAGAATGCAGTAAGCTAGCCAGTGAAAGGTAAAAAGGAATAAAGTCTCGCCTTCAAAATTTTCCGTTTAAAACTGTAGTAAAGCTTTAAATTAAATTTTCTTTTAAAAAATCTATTGATATATTGTATGAATATATATATATATGTATTTTAAAATATAATAACATTATCTTTTTAATGCACTAACATTTGATATAGATCAGGTAGGTACTTCTGTGCCACCATTTGAAAATTATATTAAATTCTGAAATTTTTTTAAATTTTCTTATTGCACTATCAGAATTTTACCTCTAAGATACATTTAATAATATTAATAGCTTCTGAGATAATTAGGTTCAAAAATACCACTTTACATAAAAAAACGCCTATACCTCCCTTCTAAAGCCTTTGCTTTACCAATACCGAACTTACATTTTGACAGGCGCGTGCTCTTCTGGTTGTTTTATTTAAAGTCTGTGATCTAGACTTATATTGGTATGTGTTTTTCATTGAAATGTTAAACTCTAGTATTATCTTAAACTCTATGATTTTTGTTTTTAAATATTTGTAATAAGCATAATTTATTAATATTTAATGTGAAATCTTCGTATCTAGTAATTCTTAAGATTATAATGTATATCATCATTGTTATAATATAAAATGGTTGTTATTAAAATATAAATATTTTACTTTACTTTTTAGTGATTCTAACTTGATTTATTTTTACATCAGTTTTTCCTAAGTAAAATGCAATATTCAAAGCTTACATATGCTTACTTAATTAGTACAGTATTTTAGACAGACTAGTCCATATATTTATTCAAGTTAAGTTTCTGACTTATTTTTATCATCCTTTGTATTTACAATTTTCTTATAATATGCATTTTCATTGACATATTAATTATTGATATATCATATAAAATAGGTATATTTTTCATTTGACATTGTTTTATTTCTACGTTAAGTTATTATATATTGTTGTACTGATATAGGTATATATGTAGTAAATATTTAATTCTCTTAAAACAATCTGAAGAAAATGTGTTTATCACTTTATAGAAAAAAACATCTCATTGGTTAAACATATTTAAATGAAATGATAAAAAACCTCAATTTCCTGTTTATACGAAGTAGCAGATAACATAACGACATTTAAAGTTGTAATAAAATATAATTTATTAAATAAAGAAAAGGTAAGATGATACATCTTAGCTATTTATATATAAGTAAATTCACTTCGCAGACGTTACTTAAGTTATATTCCACATTTTGGAACTTACTCATAGTGTCATCAACACTTATATTAGTGTATTATAGTTAGATATTTATTTTATACTTCAGAATTTAAGAGCTATAAACGAAGTCTATAGACGAAGTGTGATAACTATGTTATTTTAAGATCTTAACAACACAGTGAGAATATTTGCAATGTTTAGTTTTAAATTGCATTATATAATTTTTGTATATAATAAATTCCTATAGTATATTGTTTTTTTACAACAGTCTAATTTTTGTTCGTACAAATAGTATAATACAATATATTATGTATATCCTTAAAAATTTTGGCAACAAAAGCATATTTATTTTTTTGTGTTTATATAAAGGACCTCTTTCTTGTTGTAAGAATTCTCTCATGTTAATTTACCATTTATGTTCCAATATTCGAAAATATGCTATTGTTTTTTAGGTATCTATTCTTAACACTTAATTTAATAAGTAGTATTGCAGTTAGTCAATAAATGAACAAAAAAGTATTTTTGGTTTACTGTAATTTTACGTATTAAAACTTTATTTTTAATTTATTAAGGGTATATATTTTTAATATCCACAAAAAGCCTTGAATAATTGTAGGTTTCTTTTAATAAAAGGTACACGTTTAATAATTCGTTCTGAACGCAAACAGTTATTTATTATTTAAATTAGTTGTAATTCACTATATCTAGACACTACTCAATACAGTAATTCTTGTTTCAAACATTTCGGCTAGTCTCTTTATTTGACTGGTTTATTGACATAGTTTATTTACGAGTTGTAAGACAAATATTTGCCTGAGCGAAACATTGGTTCTTTTAATTAAGTTGACAAGCGACGATGATTTGATAGTCATAATGACTGGATGTGCAAATGACTCTACTCTATGGCATACATTGGAAATATAAATACACCGTTCACTGTACAGTTACCTACTAACATGATGAAGTAATTTCTACTGACCGGGTGGTAAGCTCTACTATAACCATGACTCCTCCGACTTTCCTTGAAGTCTTACTTTGCTGCCGAAAGAATGCTACACATAAGTCAGGCCTCATGGGTTCCAATCTACTCCCCGCGTTTCTTGTATATTTCCGCCCTGATTTTAGTTCCAAAGTGTAACGGTACTAGTACCTGGCCCTGTAGTAATGTACATAGTTGTGCACATGATGGATAAATCTCACTGATGATGCTGAAGTGTATACATTGGAATGAAAGTGACTGAATGAATATAAGTGCTGTATGCCCGCGGTTGCGTATATTTACTACCTAATGTCGGCATGTTGTGTACGACGGGCCATCATGTTATTTCCAGATTTATCTGCCACTTCCTCCCACACATAAAACACACACGAGGAAGGCAGATGCATCTCTTTCTTTCTCTGTCTCTCATTCCATAATGTTGTCGGTATAGGCAGCTTTAACTCCTCTTTTGCCCTCCTTTCCCGTGTGACTGACCCTGTCAGAAGGTACCTCTATTTTGACGAGTGTATTAAAGCGAGTGGGATCTTGAAAATATGCGTGTCCATTTATTTTTCTACTCTGGTCTCCCCCTTGCTTAATCTTCACCCTGAGTTTCTCTGATGTATCAATTAACGGAGTCGCAAACTGAACGTACATCTATTTAAATTATAGCTTTGGCCTTCTTTGGTGGCTGTATCGCATGTCAATTTCAATGAATAGATCATAACTAAATACTAATGGTTGCTCCTGTATACTACATATAACCTAGATAACGTAATGCGTTTTATTTCCTATTGATTGCAGAATTTGTCTATTTATATGAATTTTAGTTATATAGGTATATATTAATTCATATGTTCCTGTTACTCTCATTCAATCTGAAAAATTGGTAAATGCCAATATTTCTACCTACAAAAAGTGTTAAATTAAGCCGATAAAAAGTACCTATTATTACAGTTATAAATTTAAAGTTGACATTTATCTTAACTGCCATTTTTATCTCATTCATATATTCAATTGGACATAACATCTCCAAAAATGGTCAGTCACATACTATTTATAATTAATTAAATTCCAATTTATGTTATAAAATATATATCTAGGTAGTTGTTGTTGTGGCTTAATAAAGAGTTTTATTCAGTATCATGCGCCCCACCCCGCATGGTACTAATATATGCTTGATATTTAACACTAATCAATCGATAATTAATTTAATGCTGCAGCGCAGATCAGTTTGTTAAAGCCTGGCATATGTACTGGGGACGTACGAACTTGCTCCTTCGGAGTTGAAGGTTGGAGTCCTGACCACTTGGTTACCATTCTCCTTTAAACTTTAACTGTAAGATTGAATTCTTATACTGCTAAGTATGTAGCTGGCTTGCTACATACATACATTGTACCTGCCTGGCTTTAACAAACTGATTTGCGCTGCAGCATTGAGCTAATTATCGACTGATTAGTATAAGCCTATGGCGACTAATTAATTATGATTTAGATATATCCCGGCAAGGCAATATGCAACTTACTTTTTATTATTAACAGCGAGGTTAGCCACATGTACCGTTATAATCTATATAACGAATATTTTAATTCTATGATGAATAATTAAATTTTAATTATTGTCAGATAATTAACACATTTTTGGAATCTTCATTCTATAATTAAACTCAGTTATACTGAAGCAATTTACGCTAGACAAATATATTATTGAAATAATAAAATATGATGGAGTGGTACTGGGAAATATTATCGACTGTAAATATCCTAAATTTCAAAAACATTGCCAATGTCCTCAGATATTTATACGTTGATATTTCATTTTAAAGTTTCAAATAATGTAATTATGAAAACATGAAAGTTTTTAACTGATACAATCTTCTTATCGTATTATTTTAAATCGCCATTGAACTATGAAAAATAAAAACTTTTTACTCATCTGTATTACATTTGAAGTGAAAATAAGAATTAAAATTTAATAGTGCTTACTATTGAACTATATTGATAATATTTTTATATTACGATATAATTAATAATTCCAGACTATTTTCAGTATAGACTAGATCTAATAAGATTGAAACCGGTCCAATTATGTCTCCTTCTGTTAGAAGAGATTGTTAATTATTATTTTTCTAATAATTCTTGAATATCACTGCGTTTATATAGATATATGTGTAGATAATACAGTGTATAGATACGTAGTATACCTACCTTTGTTTAATATCACTGCTTTTCAAAACTTGTGGCTATTATATAGAAAATTATATAATTATACTTCTTCTTGTTTAAATATTGTTTCCAAATTGTAATTGCTTTCAATGTATCTGTGTATATTTTCTACACTTTCATTAAGGAAGGGCATTTAGAATATATATTTTGTATAACTGTTTTAAGCATATATACTTAAGCATGTCTTACCTACAGACACTATATTTTAATATTTATTCTCAATTATATTTAAATAATTCAGGCCACCTCCAACAACATTTGCAATGCGTATCACTCAATTAACTGGTACACCAGTTACTACCTGGATGAGTTTACTGAGTACAGCCGCTGCAAGAGGTCAATTTGGAACCCTCAAGGTCGCCCCACAAATAATCAATCTTAATACTAGTGAGTTTGATTACATAAATATTCATTTATACATTACAATAAAATAAATTTATTCAATAAATACTACTAATTATATACTTTGATGTTAATCTAATTCAGAGTAATTTCGTCCTGGCCATATTTCACTTGGGTGTAATTCCTGTTCAATATTATTCCAGTTCGTTGTAACTTCACTTCGGTCTTATTCCAATTTGACGTTAAGTCAGTGTTATTCCAATTCGATATTATATTTCATTCGGTGTTAGGCAGTCTCTCATATTTTTCTAAAATCTTTTTACTTATATAACAGTGCATGACTTCTATTCGTATATTATATTGTAGAGCGTACCTAATTGAGAAAAAAATTAGTGCTAGCGTAGGTATATGCTTTAATGTTAGATACTTTTGCGTTTTTAATGGACGAGTCTGCGCTAAATTTAGTAATAAATTATTTATAGACAGCCTTTGATGACTTTCTTGGTTTGTGGGAGACAAGAAAAGTCTTCTGGAGCCAAATCGTTGGAATATGGTTGGTTTGGGAAAATTGCTATGTTCAGATTATTAGGTGTGTCCATTGTCACCCGACTGTTGTGGGCTGGTGCGTTGTCCTGGTGAAACCGCCATCCATCGTGAAAAAGGTTAGGTCTCTTAGTTTTTAGTTTTGCCATGAATCAACCTCTCAATACACCAGCGTAGTAGTTGCCCTTGTGCCTTTTGGGATGATGTGATCCATGCAGTTTGTTGTTTTGTTTCCGGATCAGTGGCGATACCTGGCCCTTTAGTAGGACCACTACAGGTAATATTTGAGTGCATAAATTGTTGTCCATATTGTCTATAAATACCTCGTCATTGTTGGCAGATCATCACCTAATTCTGGCACTGGAAATCAGTTATAAGAGACGGGGAACCCAAGGATATCAATTATGATGGAGTGTGCTGATCCATAACTGATGTTGAGGCTATCAGCAATATCTCTGATTGTTGTACAACAATTCTGGAAGAGGAGATTTTCTATAGTTGTCACTGTCATCTTGCGTCGATGTTGATCGCCTATCAGACCTTTCCAGATCCTTGACCGACATGTGCCCTCCGAAAATCATTTCTATCAGTCGAATGCTCTATGCTGGTTCTAATACGATCTCTATGTATATACTGTAATAAAAATGACATAACTTTCAGTTGCAATTTTATTTAATTTTTAGCAAATTTTTAGGGCACATCGTTGTTCTTCTTTATCACCCTTAATCTAATGTCAGGTGGATATGATTTTGAAGTGGTGTAATATGTCTCGTCAGCAGCCTAATGTATGTCTCATAAAATAATCAATATATTTCTTTTTGACAGACCGAGTATCATTACTTTTTTATCAACCCTTTCTATTTTATTCAAGTATTATAACATACATTTTTGGTTTCAAATTTTTTTAAATTGTATATAAAATACTTTAAAGTACCTTATGTTTACAGTATCAAAACTCTATTATAATACGTGTAGACTGGTTTACTTATCACTCATAAACGATATATACACAATAATAAGATAATCATTTTAAATGCAAACACAATATGTGACTATCTACAATATTAATACCAATGGAATAGTAAACAACTATAAACAGGTTGACTTACGGCATTCCGTCTTACTATACGCGTATTTATATCTCTTTATGAAAGTAGAAAACATAAAATCACCCCCGTAAGAAATGTGTCATCTATTTCTATAGTTTGGTTAATATCTAGTGTGTTATTCATATAGATATGATTACACTATCTTGCAGATATTGTCTGTAATCTTCTGTCATTCACTTAATCATATAAAACAGACATAATAAAAAATAAGCAAAAAAGCTTGAAATAATACTGCTATTTCCTACTCCTACACCTTAGGAAATAAATGAACACTCCTGGGCCATTTTCTTTAGCACAGCAATGACATACTTATAACTAAAATGAAATATCGATTCTCGTTTGATTTTTTTAAATTGAGCACTACTGTGTATAAATATAGTTACTTTAAATATGGTGCATTAAGCAGGGAACCCCAGGGCACTAATTTTCTTAGTTCATAGTTGGGTTACGAAAGAAAAAACTATTGTTGAGACTGAAATGTCAATTTATTCTTTTCGACTCGCTAAACACTCGCGTAGTCATATATATGTATACACATATGTAGATCAAGCGAACCGTGTGCTTTTAGTTAACAGAAAAATCATACCTGCGTAAACCAGATGATGAATCAATGCGCACCTCCCGAAATAAATCTTACATATAAGTATAATTTTTTACAGAAAGTAAACTTATCCATTTTATTTTGAAACTCCAAGATGCAGTGCACTTCATATTTGTTGTTATTATTTTAGAATATTTGACGATATTCTTAATTTATAATATTTTTATTTTTTATGGATTATTTTGTAAATTTTGATTTTTAGCGAATTACACAGACGAAAAGATTTTTTGTTATAAGCATTATGCACTTTAAGAATGCGTTACTTTATACAAAACAAAATTGTTTTTTTGGTTTTATTATTATAATTTTGATTATTTTATAAAGTTATTGTACATTTATTTTAACATGTAAGTTTATTACTTTTAATTAAAAAGTAGAATATTAATGTATTGATCCATAGTATGTATATCACATCCTTACACCAGTAATTCGAAATTTTTGGGGACTTTAACCAAATTACGTAATATTTTATTTTCTCCCAAACTCTTATTTACACTATTTATTAGACAATAAATGTAAATAGGATATTTATATTAAATGTGTATTACAAAATATTATGTATTCTAAAATTTGTCCACAAACTCTATTCTGTTTTTAAATACCTATCAGTTATGTATGGAATTATTATTTTATTAATAATAATAATAATATATTTAGCCACTAGAATCTGCAATAAATTACAGTCAATGTGGGAAAATAACAAATGACAAGAACCTAAAGAGAAAACAAATGAGTCTTGAGTTGTTTTTTTTTGAATCGGACGTGGTCTTGTACTTGGCTAAGGCATGATGGAAGCTTATTCCATGACGTGGGAGCAGCGAAAGTAAAAGCTCCGCGCGAGGAATGGACATTGACAATTGGCTGGAATAACCGAATTGCATCATGCGATCGAAGCGACGTTGTTGTGGTCGAGGAATGAGCTGGCTTAATAAG
>JAYRBW010152042.1:0-14237 GCA_036023295.1 Invenusta paracnida | reverse complement strand
TCCTTAGAAAACCGGTTTGTACATGCATAACTGCTACAAGAGACTGGCATAATAACCGCTTTTTGCCAGTATACGCCGAAACCGAAACTAGTCATATAATTTTTGCCAGTATACCAATCTATTAGCGTAGTAAAATAATATAATATCTATGGTCACGACCATATAACAATAATTTACAAAAAGACAACACTAAAATATGAATTGCTCAAAACGAAATCTTGGCAGCTGCCTAGTACTAGTAAAAGCTAAATACTGCCAGACATATATTCTCCCCAGCTTGAAATATGTTCCACGGTTTGGAACCCACACAATAGAGGCCTTTAACAAAATATCAAATTAGTACAATGTAGGGTAGCAAGATGGGTGACTATAGGGACAACAGTAGGACAAATAAAATCTTGTAAATAAACTCAGAACTGAATTGGAAAACACTTCTTCAATGATAGTGACGTACAAATAATCTAATAAACATCTCAGCCTCTGACTATTTAAAACTAGAACAGTGTTCAACACATTCGTACTGCCAGAGCTGCATATAGTGCCACACATAAAAACGTCCATCTACAAAAACTCTTTTTTAAATAAATATTTGCATGTTGAACATCCTGCAAGTTAAGTATATTAATACTAAATCAATACTTTCGTTTGAAAATCCCATGAACTAGTCAGATATCTTTACTATAGTAGATATATATATATATATATATATTACTTTCGTTGCATAGCATTCTGTAGATACATAAATAGAAGTGCATAAATTTTCTTCAAACCATGCGACATTGCCCAGGTCTGCATGAACTAAAAATATATATATATAAAATAATATTCATTATAATATCATTTTTTATTTATAATACAATTATTTCAAATGAACTATCTCTTTTTTTATTGTTAGTATTAATTTTTTTATTGAAAAGTTTACATATATATTAAATTTTGAAATTGAAAAAAATTGGTGTATTAAAAGTCTTTGATCATAAGCCCCAGTTTCTAGGGAAAGTAAGCTGCTTCTTTTTACATCTTATATTTAGTGTTTTATTTTACCTAAACTCCTGAATACTGTTTGCAACTTTTTGTGTGAATTGTTTACAGATATCCTTTTAAATAAATAAAAGTAAGAACAAAAAAGGAAGTATAAAGCTTTCATGCACCCAACAAGATATTTAATTGAAAAACATGAAAAGGGCATATATTAGTAACTTATTTTCATTCAAAGACTAACCTTTTAAATATATGTTTTGTCAAATTTTATCTTGAAAATTACAAAAAGTTTCAATATGGAATTTACTGTCATTTAAAGTGGTTGCTTCTCTTTTTAGTATCAACCAAGTTATAGAAAACATTTGAGAGCTTGGAATTGTTGAAGAAATAATTGTTTATGTTATTGTATTCTACAGACCATAAGCAATCATTAGCAATCTGATAATTAAATACAAAAAAATTGTCAATTAGATATTGATGTCTGTGGTGGTCTACTTAAATAGCACATCTGTTAGATACCTGCACTCTCACACACTTCTTGATTAATTTAATCCTAGATATAGTCAATAGTAAAATCAGTAATCAATTTAAATTCTATTAATAAATTAATACTAACAGCCAAAAAAAGTTATCTATTGATAACAATAGAAATTGTCATGAAAATTATACGGTAAGTATTATTAATATCTTCGACTACTGCCATTTCTGTTAGTTAAATTATCTTGATTTGAAAAAGCATTTTCTTTATTAAGTAAATTGAAATTACAATAATGATTACTATATGTGTTATATTATGTATTATATAACATTGTATATATATATATATAGTAATTATACATAAACATCAAAATTTTTAGTTTAATTACATAAAACTGTATGTACTGTTTTATATATATGTGTGTACTGTAATATTTTATATATTTTTCTATAAATAAGTAAAGAATTTATATAAATTATATATACATCTTATTTACTTATTTAAATTTACTACTGAGCATATTTTCATAGGCATTATTTTCTAAATTACTTTATATGCACGTATAATTATGTTTTATATAGATTATTTATATGCTCATTTTTAAAACATTACTGTTTTTTTTATATATATATGTACATTTTATTTTTACGGTATATAAATATATCATTTAGAACCTTCAAAATTATTCTGTTATACAAATCTGCATTTTAATTTTCATTGCCACTTATCTACTGGCTTCCAGTCCATTCTCCTCCTTCACAACACGTTACGCATATTTTGAATTTAATTTGACCTAATATTCTATTATTAATTTTGTACTCTATATTACTGCATGTTATATTTGTATTAAAACACGCATAAATGTATTCAAATAAATTTAAATGAATAAAACGTCGTTTTTTATCCCTTTTTTTACTTATACTGTCTCAATATATTACATTTTAGAAATGTTATACTTGTTTATCTCCTAAGAGCTCGACATTAAATGAAATTATTCATTGAATCTACATTTCATCTACTGAGTGAACGGCACTGTATCTTGGGTCCCTCGCCCTAATGAAGAAGTTAACCTCTTCATTACGGCTATGCTAGACTATAATAATACATATACTATAATCTATACTATATAATACGACTATGATCATTATTTTAAATTTATCAGGTTTCATTATAGCATTAATATTTATTATTGTATGGAAGTATTCAAAATTATTTAAAGTTTAGTTTAATAAAATAGTATATTTTATTTATATAATTCCAAAACTCAAAATTGATATATGCATTTAATTGAAATTAGCATGTTAATAACCATGTTACATGATAAATTTAAATTAGTAAACTCATAATATATTACTTAAGAATATTTATTATTAAGATAGTTAATTAAATAGAATTCAATTAAATAATTGATTATTCATAAACTTGTTATTGCATAATACAAATCACTTTATATTAAAAGTGTTTTTTGAATGATCTTTGCATTTTTGCAATCCATTTGTTCTATTTACTCGTAATTTGAAAGTGTTTATGTCTCAAATATATTGTCTCTATATATTTATGTCTCAATATATTTATATATCTCAATCAATTTTTTTAGAAAGCTCATAAAATTTAATTAATAATACATTTTATAATTCATTAATTGACCAGAAAATATCACCGTAAATTGCGAGAACAGTTATTCATTCTACAGGTTGCAAATTTAGTTTTCTTGATATTAGTTTAGAATAGTCTATTTGTCATTTTTTAAGAAAACGGTCAAATCAAAAATTGTAATAGTTTCCAATCTTAGAAAAATAAACTGTTGATTGTAAACTTCAATTTATTTACAATTTCTGACTTAAATATCTTATTTTATACTATTTATAAAAAATACAATTTTAGTTAGTTAACATATTTTAAGTTTTATTGCGTTGCATAATATTACACTTAATTTAATAGCAACTTTTTTTTGTTTTTTATTCACCTATTGTAACGTTATTTGTAGTAATATGTGCAATATAAATACTTAATTACTTGTTATTATGCTTAATTATTTGATAGTGGTGTCGGGTTTAGCTTTGAATACATTCATGCACATTTTTATATTCTGATGAACACAAATTGTACATCAATAATTTATTCAACAAATTGACTTCTAATACGAATACATACAAACCTTATATATGTATACATTTATATTAACCATTTATTTTTCGGCAGCAGTTAGATAATTCAATTCTCATTTGTAAATATGAAAGGGGTATATTTTTATATCTCTAATGTACTAAATAGCAAGTGTACATGCGCGAATGAATGCAGAAATTCTTTATTACTGAATGCCAGATAGGTCTGTTGGTCGATTATATATATTTCCAACCTGCCATGAATGCATAAATTCAGACATTATTATGTATAATTATTGTACATGATTTATCGCGCAGATTGACCAAGTGTACGAAAAATTTTCACATTGCTTCCGCTGTTTCTTCACAACTCGATACACTCATTAATCGATACTTGAAGAAATTAACGAGGGTATCTAACGCTCTCAATATCCTCTAATTTGTTTGGTTTCTTTTTCATTCTTAATATAGTTTATGATTGTCCTTAATGTTTTTTCTAGACTATTTTTCTGCTAAGAATTAGAAATTTCACTATAAATCGAAAGACATCTTCTAATTTATATTATATTGTATAGAGACACTAGAATATCTGCTCTGGTGTTAAAATAATTTGGTTCAACCAACCTAAATGATTAAGTTAGAACAAGTTGGTGCAACCCATCTAAGCTAATTAAAAAATAGGATAGGATGATTTCGGTGAAACCGGGACTTGACATATTTCTATCTATTCATATTTTTTCTGAGCTTGTATTTTTGATTATTTGTTTTGTTTACATTGAAATTTCACTTATTTAAAAGGTTTAAAGTAGGAACATGTAAACCGCACTACTATTTGTTCTATTTAATAAGCCACAATTAATATATTTACTACATTTTAAATGTTTTAATGATAAAATAAATCATATGTTTATTTATGTAATTGGTTTTCTAAAAGTGTGCAATTTTACAACAATAAACATTTTTATTAACCCTATTCATACCATTTCGCCACCCCCACCCTTTCCCCTATTTTATTTTTGCTGTCGTTTTTTCTAAAATACGCGAGAGCATATGTTTCCGTGACTTTTCCTGACTATATACTTTTAAAACAACATTTAATAACTTTTTCATTAATTTGCACTCTCAGGGGGCATGCTTGAGCCCTCCATATTGCTCACCCCTGTTATAATTTCCGTATAGTTTTAAATCAATAACACATAGTTAGAAAAATAATTGTAATGTGCATACCTGATAATATCGTTGTACATAAATGGATAATATCTACATATAATATACAATCAAATATATAGCCAGTTAGTTTCCATTTAAAACAAATATTAAAATGAAATCAGCTGTATAGAATATGTAGGTGTACCCTCCCCCCTTATTGTTTTCCAACTTATAATTGGGCTATAGTGTTAAAATTTGGCTTACTAACATGTTCTACAGCTGATTCCATTTTAAAATTTCGGTTTCTAACTGTGTTAAATAGCCCGGTATGAATTAGATTGATTTATTTCTATTACAAAGATTATTCTATTTATTTAGTCATTAACTTTACACAATGGCATACATTTTGAATGTTTTACCCTTTTAACGAATTTAAATGAAATATATAAAATATTATTGTTCTCTATTTTATTTTTTGGCAATTAACATTCTGATCAAATGCAAAATAAAATTATAGAAGTACAGTAAATAAACTAGAAAGTATGCAAAAAACAGTCAATTAACAGAATAGTAAATTCCAGTTCATGATTAAACTGTACTAGGGATAAGATTTGTACATATTTCAAAATAAAGAGAAATTCTTTTATTTTTACATCAAAATGAATTAATAACTATTATCCCTTTGATAAATACGTCAAATAAACTAAGAAATTCTTATTACAATTTTAAATATAATTTACAAACGTAGAGTTTAATTAAGTAATAGAAAATTCAGCAAATTAGTAATCAAATATGTTAGTTGTACCGATATATATGATGAATAAAATTTTAAGTACAACTGAATTTGTAGATAAAGTAAGACATAATCAACTGAAGTGTGGAGTCCTTATATTTAAATTAACAGAATAATCATATATTTTAATAACACATTCAACTTTTTTCCTTTTTCTGGGGATATTTTTTAATAGAAAAATATACTTTTTTTATATAAGGAGGATTCGATACTTAAAAAATAGACTATGCTATTAAATTATAATTCTATTAATTTATTTTAATATGTCATGAATAAATAAATATAATGATTGTATATGAAATATGTAAATGTATTTATGTGTAATTATTTTTTTATATCGAGTTTATTCTTATTTTAATTGAATTAATCTCCCTAAACGTATAAATGTGTATTTTTAATCATTTTGTATTGACAAGAATACATGTTTAGACAAAAATGTATGCGCGCCATTATCGTTTCTACAAAGCGTAGGAAATACACGTTTCTCATAATATAGTGTATGATATAGTGACATTTATATTCATTTGGTTTAAGATAGTATAATGTTTACGTCATATGCAACTGAATTATTCAGTTTTGTTGTCTATAGTTTTCCGCTGAATTATTTTTTTATTTGAGTAATATCTATTAAACTAATTTCCATAAAAAGCTTTTATGATACATACATGATTTAGATGATTGAGACATTGTAAACTTTGTTATGTATATTATTTATAATTTTTATTACAAAGCATTTAATTTGAGGGGAAATGTGATTTCGCTTGATTAGATGACTTTTGATCAGTTTAGAAAATTAAGTAGACTACGCTTTTGTGTAGATTAACTAAAATATATAATAAATTTATCAATTTCGCCTTATTATGCTATTTTATTATAGTTATAATTTCATTTATTTTTATTGTATTCAGTATTCATTTTTCATTATTACATAATTTATAGATTTCAAATATTTTGCCTCATTTCTTTACATTCGTAATGTACTCTAATTTCGTAAATTGTAAACATTTATTGAGTACAGTATTAATATAAATTTTAATAGTTGATAATTATAATTAAGAAGGAATAATTTTGTAGAACTAAACAATTTAAAACCTTAAGTCCTTGTGAAGCTTCTGATTACAATAAGCTAACGCAATATAAACTGTGTTATCTGCTATGATCAATCAGCATATTAGCATCATGGATACTTGCAAACTTGATTATATCTGTATTCAGATAGAACTTTAGTTGTTACAAGAGAAAAGCATATTTACATAGTCATTCATATGAATACTTAAAATATAGTTTATAATTCATTATAGTTTAAGTTCCTTTAAGTTCACTTTTGCACATTTAAATACTATTTCATCACTATTAATATATACAGAGTTATTATTGTAAAAAATGTGCTTCATTCATATCAGTTTTATTCTATTATACGATCTATTAATAATTCGACATTTTTCTATATTTGATTATCTCTTACATATTGCATATTTAGTGCACTATTAGTAGATACTGCACACTTAGTAGATATTTGTTGTAAACATTGAATCTGGATGATTTTACAGATTAATTAATTATTAATACTTTTGTTAATTTTGATTTATAAATAAATAACTTAAATGTTAAATAGTTCAATTGCAAATCGATCTTACTACAATGTTATTCACTGCAAAGGTATGAACAATTATTAAAGTATGGTTACAAAGGTGTGCCACGTAAGGTAACTTTTTAATGATTATATTTTGTCTCTCATATTCCTTTAATTACGATTGTTACTCTCTTATCTATTATATATATATATATATTTAAAACCCTTTACATTTCTTTATATCAAAACATATGTCTAATCACTTAACGTATGTTAAATAGTCTGCAAATTTTCTTAAAATAACTCGTTAATAGCGAGTAATTTTCATCCCAAAATGGAGACTGAAAGGCAATCCTAAAATACAGGTTAATGTCAACCCGAACATTTTATATAGGACTTATATAGGACTGTATTTTTATTGCAAAATGCGCGAGACATAACTTTATGCACCATAGAGTAAAATATTTCTGAAATACCTGTGTGTATGTTGTTCTAACGTTTATCTTTAACCACAGATGCATGCATACATATACATATATAATATAAAGTATATATAGATAACGTAGTAATCCCAAGTTTTGATATTATAATACCGTTCCTTACATGTCTTCATTCCTTTTTGTGTTATTTTTTATTATTTTGAAGCAGTTTTCAGCTTAGTTAATCAGCTTTTCTTCAAATGAAATCAATAATTTATTCTGTATTTATTATTGTGATATAGATTTTGCAAATACTATACTATGTAATTACATAAATATTTCGTCCCTTTATCAAAGGAGTGATCAAATGTTATATATACGTTTCAATTATGGTACGGTTGATAAATTGATTTCTAAATATTAAAGGCAAATTTTAATTTATAATACTAATTTCCTGAAAACTACATTCAATTTACTTAAGAAAATTTGAAACGAGCAACATTTCAAGAATACACTCCATGTAACAGTTCAATCTATACATACATAATTATATAGGCATATTATTCTCTCGTGTTGTCATTTTAATAACGTTTGTATATATATTACATTTACAATACATATAAATACACAGTTGATGTTATCACATGAGGGAAACACCCTTATATAGTTATTTAAATAATAATAGCTTACGTGTATAGTCTAGTATATTTCACAAGCTTAATTTCTACTAACACAAAATATCAATTAAATATATGCCAAGCTGAAAACTCTTACTGCTTTAACCTGAGTTTTCCAAATTATTAATTATACTATTATTAAGTCATTCCGTCTACAAATATATTGTACATTATCATAAAAAATATTACATACAATTTATTTGTCATTTCTTACTACAAATACATGTCTTATTATAATATTATTTTTTGGCTTAAGTTATGTATAGCCACAGTAGATAAATAAATTGCTATACCTAGCTATTAATTGTTTGTTTAATATGTCAAAATATGCTTACTATATATAATTTTCTCAATATAATATATGTAAGTGAAATATATGTGGTATTTTGCCTCGGAATTATTTGTAAACTCTTGTTTTTTATCAATAAATCACAGTTAAAAGGTATTGCATTGAATGAATAAACTTATTTACTCTACGTAGTTCAAGCGGGTTCATGGTAAATATTCGTAAATAAGAAAATTCGTAGATAAAAAACTCGTAAATAATTATTTGTATTAAAATTTTCGTATAGAAAAATTCTTAAAGAAATAATCGTAAATAAATATTTTTATGTAATACATATATTCGTACAATACAAAATTTCCTATAATTACTTTTAGTAAATATCAATTCGTATTTAAAATGTCTTATATATAATTTTACTTAATTCAAAGGTGTTATTGTGTAGGCATGTAGTAATTCAGTGTGAACTGTATTTAGATAGAGTTACTTAATAGAATTTGTGTTTAGGTGTTCCTATATAATTATCAGGCCTGCATATTATAAATAAATAAAAAGAACTAGAGAATGCTTACGACTATTCATATAATACTATTTATATAAGAATAAATTAAGTAACGAATAACATATATACGAAACATTTTTAAGAGCAAGAATTTACAAATGATTCTATATACTAATTTTTGTTTAAGAATGTATATATACTATTTAATTAATAAAATACGAATAATTTATGTACGAATATTTAATATTTAAGTGTAACACGATAAAAGCATTATCCGCGTGTTTAATAATTAAGAATTAATTTTGCATGCGGACATGTTAATTTAATTTGTGTTATATTTTATTATTATTTATTATTTATGAATATCTTAATAATTGAATGTTTAATGTAGCTATGAAGTTTTTTTATTAAAATAATAGTGGTCATTAGTCTTTACAAATTTTAATTTATATAATCCATGTAAAATATAGAAATAATATTTTTAATTTAAACTTGCTGATATTTCCTTACAATGTTTTGTATAAAAAACAGTTAAACGAATATGTTCATCAAAATTAAGTACAATTCGTTTTATTATTTAGCTGCATGATTAACTGGAAACAAAAAACAACCATAGTTATTTATTCATGTGTATGCCGAATTAAACTGTTAAAATGGCAAATGCATTTCTTTGTAGGGCCAAATTAATTTTCTTTTTTCTTTTATTTATACATATACATACTGTAGAAACACATATAAATATAAATATTTAAATAATATAAGTATACAAAAAGTGTTGTATTTTTATGTTTTGACTTCTAAATTCCTCATTTACTTCAACAACACTTTTTTCAAACAAATGATTCCTATTCAACTATTGTTATTGATTACCTGATCAACAGTAATTTTCTCTCTTCTAACCATGTTCTTCATCTCCTTTCAGATGGCGGAGAAGTGAGAACAAGCTACAAGCAACAAGCAACAAAACTATCGATTCATGACTTCCGACTCGGAGCCCAGCGATCTTCTGGAAGTGAACGGGGTACTCCGCCAGCGATGGCGCGTAATCCGAAAACTTGGCCGCGGTGGATTTGGTGAAATATACGAAGCAGTGGACATTCTCACCGACGAAAAACTCGCAATTAAAGTGGAGTCGGGTAGGCAACCCAAACAGGTTCTCAAAATGGAACTAGCTGTGCTCAAAAAGCTCCAGTGCAAAGACCACGTCTGTCAACTGTACGGATCAGGTCGTACAAACTACGTAAACTTCATTGTAATGACTCTACTGGGACGGAGCCTGGGTGAACTGAGACGAAGTCAACCCAAATCTGTATTCACTATATCTACGGGTTTGCGAATCATATATCAAATCATTGAGGCCGTTGAGGCAATCCATAGTGTTGGATTTTTACATCGGGATATTAAACCTTCAAATTTCGCGATGGGCGCGGGTCCGCACAACTCTCGTAAGGTCTACATGATTGACTTCGGTCTATCTCGACAGTACGTCGATATGGACAACAACATACGTCCGCCGCGGGATGAAGCAGGATTCCGAGGAACTATCCGTTATGCCTCGGTTACTGCTCATCTCAACCACGAGATGGCCCGCCACGACGATCTCTGGTCCGTATTTTACGTCCTTGTGGAGTTCATCACGGCGCAACTACCCTGGCGAAAGATCAAGGACAAGGAGGAGGTTGGCAGAATGAAGCAAAACTTCAATCACGACGCGCTTCTCGCCAACCTTCCTCACGAATTTAAAGGCTTTCTGCGACATATCCAGTCTCTTGGGTACTACGACAAGCCGGACTACGAACTCTTGCGGAATATCATTGAGCGATGCAAGAACCGGAAGCACATGTTTTCTTCTGACCCCTACGACTGGGAGACGGAACGACCAATCTCCAACAACCAAGAATATCCGCAAACAGTCGAGGCCCCAACTGGAGTCGCTGGAAACAAGTTCAGACGCAAGCCATCCTCAAAAACCGAGATACAGGCGAGTAACTCTGCTATTCCTATCGAGTTAAAGCCCCTTCCAAAGCCTCCACCTACCGCGCGCCGGCTGTTAAATACTGACAAGGTATCCCATACTACTGCCGCTCCTCCAACCCTCTGCGATGAAGTCAGACTATCCCGACATTCCTTTCGAAGAGAGAGTAACAGTAGCCAGCCACCGGAACATCCACCCACAGACAATAGTCTGCCATTGCCCGGCGAGTCTCTACTTCTCTCCAAAGGTGCAGGACCCGCTTCTCTATCTGCCGATGGTGGTATGGGTGGCAGTATCGATCCTCCCATAATTCAACACCATCAGGAAGTCCGGCAATCACCACAAGAGGAAGCGCTTCCTCATCCCCACCAGACGATAGACCAACTCCTCGACGAAGCCATCCTCTATGCACGGGACGAGATGTTGGACCAATTGGCGGATCAGGCACAGTCAGATGGCCACCAGGTCTTACCCTCTTCTCAGATTATTCCTCCGCCACCACCATCACCTCTAGCGCCCGTGGCACGCGACAGACCGAGCAAAGCCCCGCACGGCTCCAGCTCTGCTTCCTCTGTTTCCTCAAGTTCTTCCTCCGCATCGCACACTCCCCCCGATTGTCCAAAAATTGAAGTTGCCGCCGACTCGCCCTACGCCCTCCAAATCTCCACGAGCAGCGGTGATCCGCGCTACAACAACTACTACTCACAAGTGCAGAAACAACAAATACTAGCAATGCAGAACAGCAAGTATCACCATCCAGTTGTGATGAAACCCTGTCCGATAACAGAACGTGGTGAGATGCCAGTTCCCAAGCCGAGATGGACTCTTCGACCTCGTACCACCAGATCGAGGATACCAGTCGCTTCCAAAGTCTCGGGAGACAAGTAGCAAATCTATGATATTGCACCGTGGACGCGTGCCTACATGCACGTTCCATTTTGATTTCGATTACTTGGCTTACCGTGCAACGTGGTAAAACGTATTCAATGAGATAACTATGTATATTTGTATTCTTTTATCGATATAACTTATTATACATACAGTAAGTTTACGTATACGATTGTTTAACATTATTTTCAAGTATACTGAAATTTATTATTTGAGTACTGATATTACTCCCAGAAATGTGCAATAAATTTATTTTTTTGTTTTACTCCCATGCCTTTTTTATTTTTATCAGCTCTCATTTGGGCATTGAGCGAAACATATTTTTTGAATTGTTAGCATGGGTATGTACCAATGATTATACAATGTATTGTGACATACTACTTGTCTTATACACATAGTAGTAAAACATATATTTAAAGAAATATAATTTGCACTACAATTTAATGTATTTTTATGTGGATAGATATGCTTATATATAGTACACTCATAATAGTAATAAAAAATGATGTCGTTTTTTTAATTGTGGCCGTAAAACTACAATTTTATAATAATTATAATTATTTTATTTTAAAATATTCCCTTTTATTAAAAATATTAATCCTAATATGTCTTCAGTGTTATAATTTATTTTATAATACAATACGTTTCATTGTCATTTAAAATGTAACAGCTTAATTTGTTATAAAAACTAAAATCGTGTTCTCAAGGAAGTATTCCAGTTTTAGAGTTATAAAAAAATTATTGTTTAAATAATTTAGCTTTCTGTAAGTACATTTTATTTTGTCTTGATGCGAAATATTTTTATTTTTTGATAATTTGATTTATTGTTTTAAAATATATATAAAAATTCAATATAATCAACTTAATCTATCTAATAAAAATATATAACAAGTTTATCAGAAACATCCAACGGCTAAATTTTGAAAAGGATCCAATATTTTACAAAAATATAAAGTTGTTCGCAATGATTATCGTTTATGATTTTTTCAAAGATTTCATATTAAAGTATTTAAATATGTAGTGGTTCCATAAGAATTATGCATCAACAAAAAGTTTAATTTATAGGAAGATTTATAAATTATGTACATATATTTCAATTTAGAAAATAATATCTGCATACATGAATATAAAACAATGAATACAAATCATTAAAGTATAACTATTGTGACTAGTACAGATCTATAGTATAAAAGTTTTAAGTACAACAGCACAATTATATAAAAAGGGAAAACAAAAATATATTTTTAGTAAACCGTAGCGAAGGAATAATTCGAGTTTTTCTAATCTTTCATAAAAAATTTTCGAAAATAATAGTTGTATTAAAAATTACAAACTTCTACTAATTATACACGAAATTACCGAGTATCATGGCATAGCCTTAGAGTAACTCTGTGTTTCTTATATTTACTATTTGTTATCACTATTATGTACTCGTACAATAAATATAAATATTTTGCTACTTCTTAAATTAATACCCTATCTTAATTAATAAAAAATACAAATATTACTAAATATCAACGATATTTTTATTAGGCATAGCGTAGTAGTATAATTTATATGAACAATACAAATGTGTACTTATCCTGTTAATTTATGTTGCATTGCGGTTGGAATAGTCATCGCAGATGATGTGCTAAATATGTAAGTGTTTCTGTTAATTAAGAATCCTCTCTGTTGTATATTTATTAAATAATAGTAACTGTTCAATACATCGTTTCTTATAGACACATAGATTTTTCAATTTAATCAACCATAGATAAATAATGAAAGCGCATTTAAGTTCTAAATTAAAATATGTAGATATAAAAACTATGAACCTTTTCTTTTTAACATATTTTAAAAGAAAGAAATAATTTGTTTAATTTAGATTGAAAACATATTTTGAAATATAATTTAAAAAAACATGCGTATTTACGCTTATTTTTCGTATTAACTTTGTCATAAAATTCTCATTAATCAACGGTTGTACATATAACTTAAAAGCCAGGTATAAAATTAAACCGGATTTCATAAAATATTATACAAATATATATAATGTAAACTAAAACCACAAAAAATATTATAAACAGACTGAACTAGATTCCAACTTTGAAAACTTAGCCCGAAAGTTTAATACCATTTAAATAATATATACCAACCTTTAAATGGTCTGATAATTCTTTTATAGTTTGGTTTTATCCAACTAACCAGAGCGAATAAGCACAAAAAGCTATTCTCTGACTGCCAGAGTCCATACTTAGAGTCCATACAGAGTCCAAAATGGGAATCCGAAAAAGCAGTATAATTATAGGATATAGAAAATTTTGAATATAAAAATGTAATAATATGAATAAGGAAGTACAGGTTGTTCCATAAGTCAATACCACTTTTTAATATAATTTTTTAAAAGTAAAAACAATTATGATTGAAACATG
>JAYRBW010152031.1:0-14238 GCA_036023295.1 Invenusta paracnida | reverse complement strand
TTACACACTTTGATATTCAAATTTTTTAGGTTATGTAATTATAATAATTTCCGTTAATAAATTAATAATTTACCCCATATTTTAAAAAATTGTATTGTACAATTCCAAAACATACTCTGGACCCCCACTCCGACTCTTGGGGGGGGTGGGGGGGCGTGCCCCCCCGGTTGTTCCTACGTGCCTGATACATTATTATATAATTGTTATTTTGCTAACTATTTGACAGTTAATAGAATGAGACAATTTGTTGTACATATAATTTCTTTCTTGTTCACCGTCAGGAAAAATAACTTGAGCATTATTTAATCAATTACACAGAAAACATTATTAAACCCATAAACCCCTGTATAATTGTACATAGTTGGTGTCAATAATGCTACGTCATTTGGAACTTGGTTTTAAAATGATATGAATGACACTTTAAATTCATTCACTTTAAAAAGAATCAATTATACATCTAGATAACTTTTTTTATTGGCGCAAATGTTTCCCTTTTTGTTATGATCACTTGCATAATAATTTAGGGCTACACATAGTTTTGGTGTAGTTGAAATAGCAATTACTTAACCGGTTGCACGTTGTGAGGGATTTTAAATTTTAGATTGCACATAAGAACAGAAATTATCTTTAAAGGCATGTTATATAAAAATCTCAATGTAAATATTTACACCTAAATTAAATTATTTAAGATACGATATAATCCTATATTGCTACCAATAATAACCATGCATGTAGGTCAGAAATTCACCCATGTAGGTACACATCATCAAACTTTTCTATATATGATGATGTATGCTAATAAATTACTTTTTAGTGTTGCAGTTTGGTGAATGATTGTCAAAAATTGAAAACTTTAACGAAAAACAATAGGCACATTTTCCCCGATCGTAGCATAAATACACATTTAAGTGACACTGGCTTTCATAGACACTACAATTGTCTGATAATAACAACTTGGATGATGTTGTCAAAATATAAATATATTACTGTCTATCCACTATATTATATTATATCCACAATAAATCTTATATAATATGTAGGTATATACTATATCAATGTGACTGTAATTATAATGACAGAATTCTTAACTTTCTTGTTCATTTTCTTGAGCCCATTTACTATGCATTTTATTAGTAGAAAATTTACCAATATTATACTGCAGTCGATAGACATATTTTGTTTATATTTTAAAATAATTGATTACTTTTGTGTGATTTATTATATATATATACCTATCAATAATTGATCACACAATACCTTAAGAAAAATAACTACAATACTTATCTAAAATATTAGTGTATTAAAATCTACGACAAAAACAAATTTTAAAATATTAATTTCAAAACTTTACTTGAAAATGTATTAACTAAAAATCATCAGCACTCATGGTGTCCACATTTTCGATGTTAAAAGGTTGGCAGATTTGTGATTGTATGGCATATTTTGGCATAAATTTTAATGACACTGATTTTGTCTACATGTAGTGGCATTATTATTCCATTGAGCTGAAAAATATATCCAGTGAGGTATGCAATGTTGTGCTTGTTGAATGAATGTTATCGCATAAATAAATAATTGGATGGGTGTACGGATATTTAATTATAGCTCATAAAATGGTAAAAGCATTTCCAATGAAATGGTTTGACAACTTGACAAACATATTGATTGTGATGCATCTCATGAAATAATAGATATGCATATATATCTATATATGTATGTATCTATATTATGTATGTATGTATATACCTACATACATCTTAATATATATTTACCTTTGAAGTGTACATTGAAAGCCAAATATATTATTATCGCTATTATTAATACAGTTTACAGCTATGCAGAATTAGTTAATATATCATCATTATGAATTTTAAATTGAAAAATAATTTTAAACTGATTCAAGCACGTTAAAAGTAAAACAGGGGCGTCGGAGCGACTCAAGGGCAGGGGGGCTCCATTTTAAAAGGGCACCATTAGGTATTCTAGTAGAAGATGAATTAAAAGTATTAAAAAAAACAATTTTATTGAAATATACATACAGTAACAAACATGATTCTTATATATATTTACAAGATATTCTATATTTTGTGATAGTTTCATGGAACGTATCGTCAAATAGTAGGAAGTTATAACAACTTCTAAAATTCACACAAATTATCTAAAATTAGATCTAGGTACACATATTATACTCAGTGAGCATGATACTTGTATATTTACAATATATTCCTTATTTTGTGATAGTTTCATGGAACGTATTGTCAAAGTAGAAAGTTATAACAACTTCTAAAAGTTACACAAATTATCTAAAATTGGGTCTAGGTACTCATATTAAATACTCAGTGATTCAAAAATGTCCAAAGTACTCTTCACGTGAAAAATTTGCTCGAATAAACAAAGCAGCCAGGGACTTCAATTTGAAATTGTCTGTTCGATGCTTCATTATATCTCAGATAATCGCATTATTCATTCTACATTGTGTCATTGAACTTCGAGTGTAGGTCTTGATCCGTTTCAATACTGAGTTAGATCGCTCAGATGTTGCGGATGTTATTGGTACAGTTGGGTAAAGTTGAACCATAGTTTTGGTTTCCGAGAGCATGTTCGAGAGGATAGATGTTTGTTCAAATATCGGGCATATTGTTGATATTTTGGTGACTTTTTAATGCTCTTAGGAATGGTTCCCTGTAACATTGACAATTCGGGGGCTAACCGAGTAAAGTCAATGTCTTTTTTGTAAACCTGTATAACATTATCCGTAATATTTACATCTACACCATTCGCAGCTCTCAACAGCATATTTTCAATAGATACTAATAGGTGTACGTTTTCCTGATCGGACCGACTTGACATTGCTGCACTGATGCGTTCCATTACCTCGAGACATTGTGCCCAATAAGGTATCTTCACGTCTGTGAATTGGTGGGGTAATGAACCTTCATCAATGTTTTTGAGAGCCTTTCGATAACATGGCAATACAAGGTTATCTGTTAATTCATGGGCAGCAAGAACAAATTTCTTGTAAAACAAGAATTCTAAAATCCACGACAAGTAGTTTGCATGGCCAAGTTGATACAATGGGCCAAACAGTGGACTGATATGAAAGACTAACTAGGTAGCTGACTCTCTAGAAAATTTGTGAAGGCAGGGGGGGGCAAAAGATATTCGAGCCCCCCCCCGGCACCCCTGCTTCGACGCTCCTGTAGAATAGCTGATAGGATCATAGAGGTAAGATTAAATATGATTTTTTTTACTATTTGTAAATAAAGTACAAATTTTTCATAATAATATTAAACGTTACTAATTGTACCATCATATGTTTTTTACAAAACATTTTAAAGAGATGTGAACCACCAATTAATAGTTATAAATATCCGTAAAACTGAAACTAAAATACTAAAAGTATCCATAAGAGCGTATGTTGTCCGGTTGTCATACACTGTACAATTTATTGTGCTAAAATTTTGACATTGTACAATTTTGAACACGGGCAGAAAAGTTTTATTGCAAAATTAATTTTATTCTTTATATTTCCCAAGTTTAATTAAATTATTAAATAAAAATTAGGTTAACACATTTTTAAATTTATGAACTTATCATCAATATACATACTATATTAAACTTGTCATTTTTCAAATCGCTGCTATTACACTATAAAACTTAGGAAATTCAATTCCAATTAAATTTAATCCTACTTGATTTTAGTGAAAATGAATTTATCCTGAAAAAAGAAATAAACATACATTATAGGCGTAGGAAAGGTTTTGAAAGTGGGGGGGGGGGGGGGCTGTTCAAACTCAGAGCACACGTTACTACAAAAAGGGTACCTTGAGTAAAATAATCTTATTCTACCTAGTGCAGGGACTCTGAATGGCTTTAGTTTTGGCAGAGTGACATAAAAAAGACAAAGAGGAGGCAAAGAAAAGGAGAATAAAGAAGCACTAATAGTGAGAAGGGAAAAGGGCCCGAAAATGGAAGAAGATGTCCGAATGAAAAAGCACCTTTATAAAATTATCTTAATTTACCTAGTGCTCGTATCTTTATTTAAAATAGCAACCTTGATTAAAATCCATATTTACTTTAATTAAATAAACGAAAAAGCTATTTCCGAGGAAACATAATTTATTACGTGACATGTTTCGAACACATGGTTTATTATCAAGCTACAAGTGAGTGTGATATATATATACTTTAATTTCTAAAAAGGAAATTGATGAAAATGACCTCGTTTTATCTATTATAACTTTATTTTCAAAAAAGCACCTTGAGGAAAATGATTTCTTTTTATCTAGTTTATATTTATTTTAAAAAGGGCAACTCAAATTATACAGCAAATTTGGGGGAGTGGGGGAACTAAGCCCCCTCGAATATTTGACAAATGAATTTCGGGGGGGGGCTTCCCTAGCCCCCTGGTTCCTACGCCTATGCATCAGCGCAGTGTCATGATCAAAGAGTAATTATATTTATGCATTACGTTGTTCAGTTTTGTCAATAATATAAAATCGTTTTATTTTAATGAATTTGATGTAAATGGGTAGACTAGAAGTAGTGTTAAAT
The DNA here is from genome assembly GCA_036023295.1 of Invenusta paracnida. Taxonomy (NCBI): domain Eukaryota; kingdom Metazoa; phylum Platyhelminthes; order Proseriata; family Coelogynoporidae; genus Invenusta; species Invenusta paracnida. The sequence goes on along the minus strand of JAYRBW010152031.1, from coordinate 9,684 downwards.
ATTTTTATTAGATTCATTTTAAGGGCAAAATATTCATATTCATACAATTCTAACATACGTAAGTTGCTATCCACTCATTATTGTTGTGGACTATTATTTAAATGTTGTTTTAACCTTCAATAATACGTTTTTTATATCTCTATGTTTATCTTGACTTTTTATTTAGTCTTATGCACCTGGGTTAAAATAGAAAGATAGAAAAATAGCGAGTTTATCCATAGAATAAGTATATTTCAGATATTACAAGTACAAGTATGGCATCGCACTACTACAGTTCTGAATGTTTACATTTAACAGCGGAGCATAGAAAAAGTCCTTTCACAGGCGTTTCGGATACTTGAGGTCTTAATGTAGAATTGTTAAACATCTTAGGCATAGTGATAAGTATCCAATATATATATATAGTAATATAGTTAGGATAGTGCCTAATGTAATAATGAGCGCAGTAAACTTGTGCATTACAAGTATTTATCAATAATAATTGGTACTTAGAATTACACAGACAATATTATAAATGATAATTGTTGTAAAAATTTGTAGACACAGACCCATTATGTTTAAATGTTATCCAGAAATTGACGAATTTATGGCCCTAGTTGTGCCTTTGAGGCATTGTAAATGTCTAGGTAATTTTCAACCCATATATATGAGTTCAAATCACCCATCGCCTCCATGTTTTCAATACGTCCGATTTCTGCCATAAGTATTGTCGTACAAAGGATAGTGCCAATTCTTGATAAAATTGTTCCAATTTCCCAGTAAAGGATATACTGTCATCATAATAGTAGTACAACAAAGTCCCCAATCTATCAAAGGGATAAGTGTCGTCTAACAAACTGTCTAATAATAAAGTCACCACTACGAGCAAGTGTTCGAACAATCGCAGTAATAGACAGCTTACACACAAGTCTTTTAAAGAAGTGGTACAAGCAATAGCAACCCCTTAGTGTTGTTAGAGGAACTTGAATAAAAGTAGAGCTAAATGTCCACCCACGATAGCACTGTTTATTTAACCAAAGTTGTACAATAGGCGGAGGCAGCTGTCCAAAGGAATCAAATACCTCAACACGTCCATGGGTTAGAAGAACACAGGCGATTCAATGTTGACCGGGGAGATTGTCAATATCAGTATTGACAATAAGGCTAAAAGCGCTAGCCTTATCCGGATTCCTGAGTCCTACGGTGAGACGATTTACCGGGTAGACACCCAGAAAGTTCTTGTCCACTTGGTGGTTTAGACTCACAAAGCAAAGCAGTTGATTTGTTTAGACCATCCTAGAGTTAGCCCTTAAAGTCCAGAAACACTTGACGCTGACGTGTGATTTCCACCAACTTTGCGTCGAAAACGGCCATAATAATCACGTTTATGGATTCGGCAAGTGCATTACCAAACTTAAACTCCAATGAAAGATTCCCCTCACTATAGAGTTGTGCTTGGCCAGAAACTGTTAGATCAGGCGTTAGATTAAATGCAAGCAGTATATATAGCCTCCCATAGTAAAGTCACTAAGTGTGATATAAATGTTCTCATCACGATTAAATATTAGCAGTTCAGCGATATGCTTTCGTATATAGAATTTTTTATCAAAGTCGGGTGTAAGCGGGCGCAAGAGAACGGTAATACCCTCCATACAGAGCGCCAGATGTTCCAGGGAATTGTGTTTTTAAATTCAAATGAATTGCGTACGATATTCCAATTATCTTATTATTTATTATCAACCATACCAATAATGACCATATTGGCATGTGACCATGTAAAAGCCAATCTCGTACATAATTCATTGACCCTGTTGGATTAGTATTTAAAATATGTGTGCATGGTTGTATGTTGAAGGGGATAGATTGTATTTTGTGCCACAAGCTTTCTTTCATGCTCTGGTGGAAACCTGACCCATATAACATAGAGAACGGCTTTCTCAATAATCACCTTTGAAGCGTTTTGACCATTCGTTTTATTAAAGAGGTGAAATTCTGGCTTGCTACGAACCAACTTAATGTGCATATCTAGCTGGCTGAGAAGATACTTACCCTGCTGACACATATCCAAACACAAACGACCACAGAGGTCAATCAATTTACCCCCCTTAACGCTATTCAGACGTTGTGTATATCCACTGTTTGTCACCCACTCTGTTTCTATCTGTCCTGCAGTATCCTTGATAAAACCAGATGTCAGCAACTGTTCCCATTTACTTGCAACGGAAAACAGAAGCAGGTTATCGAGATATGCTCTGCAGGGATAATATGCACCCCTCCTTCAATGTGTGTATTGTCTAGCGTAAGCTTCGCATCAGAGAAGAGTGAGTGCATCCAATTGTTTACTGGTGCCACCTTTTGTGCATCGACTGTATGGGGAGTACCATCTGCTTTAACAACTTTGCAACGCAAATGAAGTATTGTTCATGTAAATATATTCATCACTGGAAGAAGTATTTGTACACTCGATGGGAGCATTGTCTTGTGTGACATTATTGAGTATATAGACTTGACACTAAATAACTCCAATCCATGAGTTAAACTAGATAATTACGCACTAGTCGGTTTTCAAACTCGAGACCCTGATAAGTCAAGCAAATGTGGCACCCGTCAACCGCTTGAGGCGAATAACATTTAAAGGCAAACACAAATGTCGATGCTCTCTTATCTTTAACCGGTATATTGTCCAGCATAACGAGAGAAGCAATCAATCACTGTCAGTAGGTAGCGATAAGCTTGTTCAATCGTGAGAATGCCTGCATCTCCACCAAGTCCGTCTACCACTGCATGTCCATTTCCATCACCATATTGCACCTGTGTAGGAATTTTCGTCTCGCTGGTTTGTGAAGGGTGTACGTCCACTGACTCTTCAACTAATTCGTTACTTTATTCCTTGGTAACTCGCTTGCTTTTAGCAATGCCTCTATACTTCCGTAAGAGCTCGGAAGGGATGCGTCGTACTAAAGTGGCTGGAGTACAGCATGTGTTGTTGCATTCGATATCGATTAAGAGGCCCTCGGTAATGTCTGTGGGATTCTTAATACAGCAACTAAGTGGATTCATTATTACCATATGTATGGTACCCAATAAAATACATATTTATAATGCAACATAGTTAACTATAGGCCTTAAGAAGTGTCTAGTCCTGTTTGGGTCCCTCATATCAACCGTATCGTGTGCATCACTATAATAGGTTAATTTTTGCGCAGTAATAGGCACATTGGTAGATATTATAATTGCATGTCTGTCCAAACCCTCCTTGAATTGCCACCAGCCAGATGGTGAGAGCGTTCCGCTCTTATTAGCAAGAGCTGCATAGTGTATAAATTAATGATGAAGGCATTATCAAGTGGGCGGTTACAAGTATGACTTTTTCTTCAAAGTCCCATTTGACTCCATTTGCCACTAGTTTATTCGGAATAGTTATCGCTCGACTGCGTATCTGAAGTGGGAACTTGTCAATACTTCGTTGGATTATTGATAGATATAGAGGTGGTTGTGGAGAGGGATGAAGAGGGGGGAGACAGGAGGTGTTGTGACTTTGCTCATTCGTTTTCTTTCGTCATGCAGAGTATAGGCATAGAGCTTTTGTGTCCGATCAATAGGTAGGTCACTTTCTTCCGTAGCCCTCCCCTTCATGGAATGATTAAAATCTGCCTCATTTATTATTATCATACGACGATAGGCATCAGCGGTAAGTGCCATATCACTGTAATAGCTTTTTAACTCCAAATCTAACAACCTTAATAAGGCCTTTGCGAGTGCAGCCTTCCCTGCTAAAGCGAGTAAATGGAGAAGAAGAGGAAAGACGACTCCCTTTTGTATACCTCCAAGTGTTTTTCTTATGCATTGCACCCCTCTGGCTTGATGTGAATCCGATTTCTTTTATGGAGTGTTGGACTACAACAAGAATTTACAAACCTTCTTAGTTTGTCTTTGTGTCTGATAACGTGCTCACGAGTTTGTCTGTCCTGTCGGACTCTCTTTGTATTCCCGTCTTCGCTTTTAACATCTTTATGAATATTATACAATAGTGTAACAATATTTTTCAACTGGCGACTACTTGCATGCTTAATTAATTTTCGTCTCCCTTAGTTACTATCACCCACTTTGACAATTTACGGGAAAAATGTCCACTCATATCAATTCACTAGTCGTGTTTCTATATTATAAAGCATGGAATATAACCTACTTTTGTTTATAGGCCAGTGCAAGGGATGATTTTGTAGGACATATTTGCGCTATGGAAACTCATCAGGCAGAATACATGTATGAACACGCAGTTCCTCAGGAAACTTTTGATGCATATCAAGAAACAGATAAGAGTGTGGGCGTATGTTCACTGCATCTTTATATGCACCAGTGAGAAAGCCCTTTTGACCTGGATACATCTGTTTAGACAGGCATTCAATTTGACTGGCGTCTCTCGGAGATTAGAATAGCATCATATACTGACTATTTTGTGAACGTGTTCGATTCTTCTTACTCCCGCTGTATAGATTTTGAATAATGGATATTACCGTGCAGAGTCTATGGTGTACAAATCTAGTAAACAAGATACTGACTACTTTGAAGTTTTCCGCCTCCATCATTAAGTCGTTTAATACAATCATATCGTGAGGTTTTACCATATCAAATGAATCAGGCAACCCCGTTTCATATACTCGCAGGTTATCAAGTTTTATGGTCGGCTCATACTTACTTTCACTAAATCAATGTACTGACAGTATGGGGTGGGATATCAAAAAGCTCTCTCTATGTTTAATTAGTTTCTTCACAAATGTTGTCTTACCAGCCTGACTGGGATCTACTACATACTGACAAAGTGTATGCCAACATGTAGTCCTTGAGAGTCCGGTAGCCTAGGGTATCCCATGCGAGTAAGGCTTGTGCATAATCCTAAGCGTTGCACTCCTTCTCGGATAGGCAGTTGAAAAATGCCTCCCTTGGTGGTAGTGACTAGTGCCTCAAACGAGCGGGGTCTGTGAGGTAGCTGTAGGGGAAAACCCCCTTCCGAAGAGCGATCCTGTTGAAGCTGTCATCATCAGAGAAGAGTCCACGGGTGAGAGTCAGCTGCTTGGTAGAAATATTCCTTACCAAGGAGTCAAGAGAGGATATCATGAATTGGAGAGAGTCCCAGAAGCCGATCTTCATTGTACGTGTGCAAAGATTCTCGTTGTCATCGATAACCTCATCCTCCATCACAAAATCGGCGTCCATAGCCATATACTGCTCCATCGTCTGGGCAATTACTGAGACTTCCCATCCAGCGACATTTCCGAGAGCCTCTGCGCAGATAACATGGGAGTCATAGCCTCGAAATTTGTGGAAAAAGACGGGAAAAAAGTTGTCCCGCAGTCTTATATTCCCGTTGCACTCCTGACAGGCTGCTCAGCGATATTCACCTGTAAAGAAAGGGGGAGAAACATATTAGAAATTAGATCTCTATCAGAATAGAGGGAGAGAGTCAGATTAGACAGAAATATTAACTTCCTAGTAAGATGGTCATGTTCCCGAACTCTCCACCGTTCCATTGTCCGGTCATTCTTATCGAAATGAGAATTGCAGTTGTAGCAGCGAGTTCGCATAAAGTGCTCCGTGATGTCTCCATTAGTCATTACCACCTACAGATTTCCATGTTCCTGATTCCACTTGAAAATATTCTTGGAAAGCTTTGTAAGAGAGACCATATCCTCGTAGATACAATAATGCCCCGTAAAAACTTTGTACTGACAGGGGATGGGTGGAGCTTTCATGCGCGGGTAAAGTACCAGGGATCGGAGATTGCGGCTGCCTTGTGCGTTATCCGTTCTGTTACTGTTTTCGATGGCGGCCTGTCCGTATCCTCCTTGAGAAAACTTTCAATATCGGTATGAGACCACATATGGGAAGGCGTTGAATAGCTTGCCACTTCTTAAACTGATGAAAACATTTGTCTTCCACTGGAACGAGAATTTCGGGTTGGCCTCAATAACAGTACTGATCCTTATGCCGCTCGAGATATTCCCCCTTCTTAAACGATTGGAGACAGCGTTCGCAATGTTTGTATCCTTTTCCTGTCTGGTTCGTATTGGTTTGGCTACTTAGAAGGCGATTGATGTGAAAAACTCCCATATAATACGCAGGGTGATCCTCATCGTGCTGGTATGTCAGTACGCTGATTAGCATAGGCCCACGTTCGTTTTCTTCATAAACCTCCTGCTTTGGGTAGCCGCATGCGCGCAACATTCTGACCTGATGCAACTCATTTTCTTCTTCCCATTCGAGTAGATTGATGAAGAGACCCGGGTTTAACTTATCGAAACGGAGAATGTCGCCCGCGGTGATCGGGAATGTCAGACCTTTGAATTTTAACTCGTTTCCCCACTGTATGTAGGCTGTATGGCGATTGCGATTCAGTTTAATATTGTTATAATGCAGCACGGAAAGTACCGCATACTTAAAGCAATCCTCCTAGATTTCGTTGTTGTCAATCAGCTTGCCTGACTGACAGTCGGAGAGGGAGTTCAGTGTAGCTCCCCGGGTCTCTTGGAAATACTGTGGTACCTAACTATTCCCATATCAAACCACTTTACAGTTTCAATAACCCAGTTCGGTCTATTCTGAATAAACTCCTCTACTTGTTGCAGGAGGCCTTGATAGACATAGTCGAAGAAGGTAGAACTGTTAATTACTACGACAACGAGAGAGAACAGCTGCTGCTCGGACTGTAGGATCTCATTTGTGTGCGTGTCTATTGGAAGTATGCGGAGAGACAGGACTTGTGCACCATACACTCGATGCAGCCGTTGAGTAGAGTGGCTTTTGTCTCATTGATCAGGGCTCTTATTAAAGAGAGAAATCCTGGATGCTGGATAGGAGGATTGATGGGCTCGAAGCATATATACCGTAGCGCACCATTAAAGGCGGAGTATTCACAATAGCGGTAAACGTTGTCGTCCTGATAGTCTTTCATTGAAGGAATAGTGTCGGGGTTGCATGACTGTCTATGTTTATACAGATGGAAGCGGCTTTTCATATCTACCGATATTTTTTTTTTCATTCACTCCTGAAATGAAATGAGTACAATTTTGTAATATTGTATACACATTTTCTAATTGCTAATTATTAAAATTTGGTTAATTTATTCTACTAATAAAAATATACTTATACTTGTTAACGTAGGTATTAAACGAATAATATACCTAAATGTATATCATTAATGGTTATATCTAATTATAGTATTAAGTTAATAAATAAAGGGATTAACATGTGAATATGTTTCAAGTAACAAGAATAAATTTGTGGCACTTTACTTATTTGAAAAATCAGCAAACTCTGTATTACCATCAGCATAATAAGAATATATAATCAATAAAATTTAAACACCTCAACGTTGAAATACGTCATGTTCAACGTTATAAAGGCAACTTTTATGGATGTTGTTTCACACGACAGTTATCACCAATTGGCAACATTCGGGGCGACGTTGTAATCAGCTACATTGTTTAAACGTCTAAGGGGTGTTAATGTTTGATTGGGATGGCACAATAGAATTGCCCATAAACTTTCCTCGCCAAAGAGTGCCTTACTGGATCAGGCTGGGTGGTATTCATAAACGGGGAAAAATCAAGGAGAGAGAGAAAATTGGTATTCATAAAGATTTATGGGAAAACGATACAACAGATATGTTGATTTAAGGTGTCTTGTGAACATTCAGTCGATGATGTGCATGTGTGTGGCTAATTATATTGTTGAGAGCACTGTGCAATTCAGAACGGAACATATGGCTTATTACACTATATTATTACAGTATAATAACCAGGCTATGTAGGTACTATGAAGATTATACGCCATTCTTCGTGGTGTCCATGATTATGAATTATGATTACACTCACTTTTGCTAATATTTTTAATTCTGAAAATTATATTACATTATATAAGTGCTAATTTTTTTCTTAAATATTATAATATGTTACATTTAGATATTTACTTTAAATGCAAGATTAGCTCTCGAAATTGAGAAGTATTGTCGACACCATAGACTAACAATTAATTCTTACTCTATGGTTGAGACTCTCGATAACCATAATATCTCATTACCATTTATAATATAAATTTTATACCATATGTATATATCGCAATTACAATGAATTCTTTGAACAGTTACACACCTACATGTTCAAAAATAATTTGTATTGTGATCACCAATCGGCATACCGTAAATCACATAGTGGAGAATCTGCAGTATTATAGGTAGTGACAGTGTGCTTACAAAACATTGACTCCAAAAAAGTGACATCCTTCGTTCTACTCGATCTTACTGGGCATTCGACACCATTGACTATGATATTCTAATTTCTACTCTTGAAATATGGTTCGGTGTTAGTAAAAATGCCTCAAAATGGATAAGAGATTATCTAACAAATCGTTCTTACACAGTGTTTGTGGAAAACACAAATTCGACTCAGCGCAAACTCAACCATGGTGTATCCCAGGGAAGTGTGTTGGGACCGCTTCTCTTCATTGGCTACACATGTCTTCTATCAAGCATAATTAAATCATTTGGTGTAGAATACCAATCTACGCTAATGATACCCAACTGTGGATTGGCCTGGAAGTAAGAAACAGATATTAAAAAGATCGAATTGTGTCTCGAAGTCATATTCTTATGGATGTCAGGAAACAATTGAAAATAAATCCGTCAAAAACAAATCAAATAGTACACAGACATATAATCCACTGGCTCAATGCAACATCTCGATACGCTTCAATGGAATTATTATTCACCTGACTTCTGCCAGAAATCTTGGAGTGATGTTTAACGTGGCGCTCATATTCAATTAGGACTATGTCAATGAAATTAGTAGAATTTGTTTCTACTGGATCAAACAGATAAAGAGTGCTTCACGCTAACTAACCTATGACAATCTTATTTATCTTGTCACAAAATTAATTCTATCAAGAATCGACTTCTGTAACTCAATTCTAATTGATTCAACCCATTAAGCTATCGTGACCAATTTTAATTTATAAGACTTGTCTTATGACTTATTTTTTATTCATACCAGCTATTGTGTACAATAATGCGGCGCCATATAAATGAATAAATATTTTTCTTCTTCTTATATATTTATTAAAACAATAACTATTTCTATAATTTAAACGCGCATAGGTTAAATTTATATTTCGTTTACGTATTTTACTAAGGTAAGTTATACTTAACTTTTTCCCAATAACTGTTATGTTTTAGATCATCATCTATTCATTATTACAATAAAGAAATTAGTTAGATTTGTGTAATGCACATTATAGTTATACACTGTTTAATAAATTTTTGAACACGCTATTTTTGGATAATTTTTAGTTAGTATCCCTTGCCCTTATGGCTTATAGTTATACAAAACATTTAAAAATTAAAATTGTGGAAATATTAGTGCTAGACTATATAAACGATAACACCATTATTTTATTAAATTATTTAAAATCAATGATATTTAATTTATTAATATAGCAATGATAGGGGCTCTGATTCAGTTTCGTGCTGCAGATGATTAAATTTTAAAGCTAGTATGTATAGTAGTAAAATAAGGGACAGACTACAGAGATTATAATTTAAAAACGAAATATACTAAAATTAATAAATGGATTCACGTTTAAAACTTTTTTTCTTTATTCATTTTTGTATTCATTTCCTGATTCATTTCCAGATTCATCTAGAGATCCACA
>JAYRBW010152020.1:0-14239 GCA_036023295.1 Invenusta paracnida | reverse complement strand
CTAGGAACCAGAGGTTCGAAAATTTGTGCTTAAAATATACTTTAAACTACAGCAAGTGCTCTTCTTACTTATTCTATGAAATAGTTTTAATCTTTTTGTCTAATTTATTTATAACGATCTCTCAAGTATATTGGATAAAAATGTATTTATTGAAAAGGCCCAAACTCAAATTTGAGAGTATATAAGTACAAGGAAACTAAGGAAGCATAGCCCAGTTTAACTAATTTAATAAATAATTTTGGTCATATAAAAATTCACTTTTATTAACATGTTATATATGTATAAAGAAAAAAATTAATAACGAATTTTATATAAAAATTGCATATATTGTATAAGATATTGTACAGATACCTTCTAAATTAAAGACAATCAATAAACTGACAAATTTGAAAAACAAAAACAGCAAAATAGTAATACAGAAACTTAAAAAAAACTTAAAACTAAATCAACATAGGTAATTAAGCTTATACAGACCTTGTAAACTTGTTAGATTATATTTAATAACTAATGAATTGCAATTCTTTTAGAATTCAAGGGCGAATAGAATTATGCATACTTGCTATTTATCTGCCACTTTTATTGTTTAAATCAACTTATTGCAATGAATAACAATGTTTGATTTGTTTTATTAGTACACTTTAGTATATATCTTTACTAGACTATTTAACTTGATTACATTTTGGGTATATTAATTTTATTTTAAGCTTTAATTTGTTGTATATTGAATTTTTATTAAAATATATTTCTGCAAAAATATTTGTTTTAACCAGTTTCAGTATAATTTTTACCTCATAACATTAACACAGTATATAAAAAATTGCTACATTTTGAAGAAAAAAAATTAACACTTATGTCATAAGTGATAAATTCACATTTGAATAGACATCACTGACCTGAAAGATCTAAATACCTAAATATATATTGTGATACATTAAAATATATTTGTTCAACTGATCTATACAGTAGTTTGTTTTAAGTATAAGATAGCAAACTAGGTAAATATTATGGCAATAAATAAATATAAAAGGAAAGAATAATGTACGCCATTGGAATTACTCTGAATGTATATTGAATTACAGTTAAAATTAAATGTTAGACTTAAATTCTTTTAAAATTTTACAGGATTTACATAAACCTTACACCTATACCTATGCTAATTGTTAGTTTCATTTCTTCAAATGAATGCATTATCATAATGATCAAAATACATCAATTTGTAAATTCTAGAACAATGTTCAACGTTCCGGTACTCAATAATCTTTTCCTTAAAGTGTAAAGGAGCGTCAATCATAACGTTTGCAGTATTTTAAAAGAATATTTATTTTTTATTTAGTTCATCTGTTTTATTACTCATGGTAAAATAGATTTTTTATAAATAGGTGAGAATGAGCGACACCCTTTCTGAATCCGCCTTTTGTATTGATAATAAAGCACTCCAATACAATATTTTAAATATATATATTGAGTGGAAATTTATATTTTTAAACAATTCTTTTTGCATATCATGTACATATTTTATAGATATATATTTCTTATAAAACCAAAATATTCTCTATTTAAAAAATAAAGTTTTCCTTAATGTATACATATAAAATCATACTAACTATTGAATGACAGGCTAGTTACTTGGGCACTAACCTTAAAAATGAAGGATTCATTAAAAACGGGATTAAGAGTTTTTCGGTGGACTTTTGTTTCGTGCTTTCTCTTCTTGTCCGGTAGTAAATAAACTTTGACGTAAGGATCCGAGGTACCTGACATGTCCATTCCGGGTAGATCGGTGGCTTGGATAACACCGACAGTTAACTGATAGGACAATAAAAACTGATCTTTAAAATTTGCAATAAAATGAATAGGTAATTTACACATGATATATATGCAATCGAAGAAATAAGAGATTTCTATTGTATTCACAAAATAAAATTAATTAAGTGTTAATTAATTAAAGGAAAGAGTTAATTGTGGGTGGTTCCACTTTATTTATTTGACCTTTTTATAATATATGAACACAATTTTAAACATGCAGCTCGAAATAGAACATAAAAAAGCCTTGTCTCAAATAGTGCTATATTATTGGTTTTAGTTACTCTCTTGTTATTCACAAAGTGATATTTTTAAAGTAATGTAATTTTCCCCGATGGTAAAAAATCAAAAGGTGATAATGAGGTCAACGAAGACAAAAAATACTGCTCTCTAAAAAATTGGGTTTTCCATAAAGGTTTTCCAAAAGCTTTCTTGTAAAGGTTTACAAAAAAAAGAGTTTTCCATACGAGTATTAACGTTTTTTTCACATGCTAGACTGATTAATAAACTATAAATAATTATAGTAATAATATTTATATATGTACATAGGGTGTATAGGGATATATTTATCATAGCGTGTTTGCTGTATTGGTGTAATTTATATAATAACAAAATAGGGGCGGAAAAAATAGTTATAATTACTATTATATATATATATATATTATATGTGTGTGTGTGAAAGTGTACTACTATTACGAGTATGTATTTTATTCTAATTTGAAATTTGCAATATTGTAAATAACATGGTAAAATTATTGCATATTAATATGTAATCTCTCTAAATAAAAATTACTATTCATAAAAAGAGATACTTCTTTATATATACAATTCATTTTATTTTACTTATAGACTTAAAACATTGTTAACATGGTTATTTGATATATAAAATTATATATAAAAAGTAACTGTTATTGTGTGTAAGTTTGATAAATAGATGTTTAATGGGGCACAGAGAAGCATTATAAGTGCATAATTATAGAGTGGGCTTGAGGAAGAGTGACATTCACACATCCCTATTTCTTCTGCAATGACGATTAACTAGTTCAATGCATTTTCTTACTCACATTCAAGTGACCTGGGGTTGTGTGATCGAATACTTTATTTATTAAATTTGTACTCTTAAGTCTTGATGTACTTAATTGTGAAATCATATTGTAAATTTTGTAGCTACTATGAAATGGGGCTTTTTCTCCTTTTAATAGTTTTCATTTATTTCTCTAATAAAGTTCTAGTTTATTACTTACTACGTAGGTAACTATTAAAAAGGAAAATTTCTCTCAATGTTTTAATAATTTACATTAAATGTAATTTTTCTATACATATTTGCCAATTTTCTACTTAGAAATTATTTTAAAAGACTATTTCATTCAATTGAAAAATAATTTTATATATCAATTTAATTTTATATTTCGTTCGCTAAATTGTTCTACATAAATAAGCAACAGTAATGAACAAAATAAGACCCGAAAAAATATTTATAATTATTTAATATATTTAATAGAGAAATAGTAATTAATATATAAACTAATATAAAAATTTCACCAGTTGCTCTGAAAAGTTAACTTAATTCTATACCATCAAAAAAGTGATATTTTTGTGTAATATTTATTTAAATAAAATGGTTCTTATTTACTAACATTCTTTGAATGATATTATTTATTAGAACATTATACTTCAAAAATTAGTCAACGTTTCTTTTGAAAACATTTAAATGAATGGAAAAGTCATTTATTTTCATCTATTTCAGGGGACATAATAAAAATAGTGAATAATACATCAAATATCCTTCAATTAAGAAATAATAATTACACTATTAAATGTACAATTAAATTGTGATGTAAGCCTTAGATAAAATAAAACATAAGTAGCCTCAATAGCTACCTTAAGTATAAAGGGAAATTGTCGAATTTAAGTACTTGACATTTTTCTAGTCATATCATTTCAAGTTGATGTGATCGAAACTTAGTTACGAATACGATTATAATACATACGTTTAAGTTTTGATCACATCAATTTGTTACCTAACTTTTTTGTATTCTTGTCTCGATCCCATCACTCATGAATATGTTATTCAAATATTATTATGCTTATTATTGAACCCATTTGCATATAGATAACATTTAATTATATTTTAAAAATATATAAAATTCATACTCCATACGATAAAAGGAAAAAAAATATATATTATGTGTTATCATTTGAATAGTTTTTTGTAAAACGAATTTTACAAACAATATTTTATTTGTTTTACGGTGTAAATGCGAATTAAAAGAAATCGTTAATAGTTTGTATTAATATATAATCGTATTTTAAAAGTAAACAAGCATATGAAACTAGTTGACAGATTTGCGATAATATTGCCTCATATATAAGCGGAGGTTTGTTTCATAAATCCAGATAACAATTTCTTTTGTTTGCTTCTTAAAAGAAAATTAAGTGGTTGCCTAATTAACGGCACAAAATGTTAATATGGCACAAGTCATATGGCAGGTTACTAGCCTCAAACTACGTCTGGTAAAGTACCTAAAATTCAACACACATAAATAAGATTAACTATTTCACTTCCTCCGCTTTCCTCCTCTAAACGCCTAAAGGAAACCAGTTGAATTAGTAATTATTGTTATATAAATAAAAGAACGGAAACTTTATAACAAGATTATAATAGCTGAAAACTTTACTTGAATATATATGAATTCTGATATAATTCTGCAGCAGCATGGCAACTGCGATTTGAATCAATTTTACTTCCTTTAGTAGATTCCTGCAGTAACGACCATACAACTTTATGAAGCTCTATTTATACACACAAACAGTTATAAAAATGCTATCTTTTAAACTATTTCTAAATGCGGAGTTTCAATAATATTTCATGCTTTTAGTAGCAGACGATAACATCGAGATTGGTAGAAAAATCGATTAAAATATCGATAATCATTGAACATTTCATTATAACATATCTTTTTATCTTTTCTGTATATCCTAGGTAATATTCATCCTATGAATAGAATAATCATCGGAATTTCTCATAACTATTGTTTATATATTTAAATTTATCCTAGATCAAATAAAGTTCAATTATTTATCTTATCATAGTTATAACAGTTTAGCTACCTACCTGGCGCGTTGTCACCTAAAGTGTTTTTAAAGAAACGTAAAAATGTCTATATTGATCTATAATGTGTTTTATCTTCGTAAATGCTTTCTATCAAATTAAATGAAACCTCGGAGCAAAACCAGTCTATGTATATAGAACAAAATAATGAATATTGCGCAATCTATCACAATTTAATAATTATATAACTGTTGAATTAAAGTAAAATGGATCGAATCGAAAATCACAATAATTTAGAACACGCACTAATATATATATAATCTGTCATAAACGAGAGGTCTCTCAGATTGAATTTAAATTTATTTATGAATGAAGTCATCTGGTATAGTCGCAACCATAGATCTTATAAGATAGTATAAGCAGATAAAAATAGTTGTAAAATAACACTATATAGAATAATATAATTTGTAGTAACTTGACAATCATCCGTCTATGTATACATATAAACATTTTAAAACAGATTCTGCATGTAACGAATAACAGCAAATGTATAAGAAGAACGCGACTAGAAATATATTATATTATAAGGTGAGGATTACTTCGACTTCAAGGAGACTCGCTCCCCTCATATATTTACCTCTCCTTTGGTGAAGTCATAATCTAAAGAAAATTGCAGTTTTCCAAGATTCACTTCCTCCTTCTCATCATCGACGCCTTCATTGTCTTCCATGTTTACATCGAGCTCCTCCATATCAGGTTGAACCTAATTGTTGCGGAATCAAATAAGAAAGGAGAGAAGAGAAAGCGAAATTCATTAGATGACAATAACTTATCACAAAAATATCCACTGGGATTAACTTGTCTTATACATACATAATTAGCATGATTTTAAAACAAGATTTAAATTATTTAGCGCGCATATTTTTCGCAAAAAACGCTACCCTATTCGAGATTGAAATCATAGAAATTAATATCATTCAAAATATTATGTATAAAAGAAACACAATTTCATAATTTGAACAGTAATTTTTATGAAAATTATATCCAGGGACTTGCTCTAATAGTTACTTAAAGTATTCCCTGGTTATATGTTTTACACAAAATGTTGTATTTCTATTAATTTACATACAATGCATTCTAGCCTTGTGTAGTTACAAATTTAACACTATAAAATTAACACCAAAACGCTTATATCAATATGAAAATGTTAAGTATTCATTTTCAATGACATGAAAGGTGTACATTAGTAAATATATACATAATAATATTTTATAAGTTATGTCGAAACAATTACAATAAAATGCATCTTCAAATTTAAAATTAAAATACATTTCACTTAGGTAAATGTTCTTATTTAAATATGTAAATATACAAAAAGTACAAATTGTGAACAATATATAAAAGTAATATTAAGGTATAAATGTTGGAAAGAAATCATGAAAATAGATTATATTGGGCACAATATTAAAGAAATAAAGTTTTCCTTTGTTCCATAATGCTTTCAGGATTAAAATGCGTGTAAGTCCGGCTTTCCAAAACGTCTTGCATAAAAATTGAGTAGCTAAAACTAGCTATAGTCATCAATATTATGAATTTTTTAAATTATACTAAGTCTTCCTATTAGTTATATGGATTTTTTGTTATCCTTATTTTCTGTAGGTAAGTATATTCATTATAAAGCGTGTGTAGCAAGTAGTGCATGTTTTAAATAAATTTCAATAGTATGCCTACATTCTTTTGAGGTAACTATATATACACATTAAATCTCATTGGATAAGGAAGATTATAAACTTAACGAAAAACCTCTGGCTTGTTGCACCAAACTATGTTGCAGAAAACAACCAGTTGGGGTGTACTTGTTGACTATAATCTTGCGTTGCATAAATAATTAGCAACAAGTAACAAATCAACGAACAATTAACAACAAAAATTTAGAACTACTTTTATATGTATATATATGTATATTGATTAACATGATCAACTATCTAGTTACTATTACTATGATCAACTAGTTGGGAATAATTTACCCTCAATTAGTAGCAAACTCTTCAACTATTAACGTCCACTTATTATTCCTGTATTATACTTATAGTGATGATGACAGTTCAGTTATTTTCAAGCAATTTTCAGCTATATATCTACATGTGTGCACTACTTATACCACATCGCCATAACAAGCTCACCTTTTTCATTCAAATAATATTGCATTGTACATAAAATAGAGCAGATAGAAGTGTAAGAATACCAAAAACTATTTTGGGGTAAGGTTTATGACTGCCGAAAGAGTTTGTAAGTGAAAGGTTGAGCTAGACGTGTAAATTTAGAGCTTTAATTATAAGTTTAAAGCTCAATCTTTCGGTTACTTAACCATTTCGGCCGCCATAAAGATTGGTTAATAGATATACTACACTTATTGCAATTTACTATACCGTTTAGGATTATTACTTCGCACCTAGTTAATACTGATTTCCAACCAATTTAACTATTTATAGATGGAAACTGCTCAAAATAGATATAATTGAATTTCGAAAGCAAAGTTTAAATTATTTCTATGCAACACTACTAATGTGTAACTTGCTGATTTCCATTTGTTGGTTGTTACCACAAATAGTTTTATGTGCCTGACCACTGGTATTAGCATCTAATGTAACAATAATGAAGAAAGAGAATCTGTAAAGTTAAATTTACCTATTGAAATATGAGAAAATGTGGAATTATTTTAAATCAAATACATATAAGATAACAAGGTATGCAATTTAAGGTATATACACTTTTATATTATATTTTACCGTTGTAAATTTTGAAAGAAATTTGAATAAAAATCTCCTAGTTGAAAACAAATTTTGAATAATTCAAAATAACTAATTATAATCTGAGCTGTTTTAATTGTAAAAATCTTTTAGAAAATGTTTCAACGTCTAGGAAAACGATTTCTGTTAATTTTGTTATTTTATTACTTGAGTCCTTTTATCTACATAACAATCATTAGTCTCCATACAAAATCTGTATAAGATCAATACATAATATTTAATTTTGTAATAGATTTCGTACCATCACTTGTACGTTATAAGATACATGTTTAAGTGTGGATTAAATATTATCCACGTACAGTGGCAAAATTTACTCTTATTTGAATAATTTAATAACGTTGGATTAAAGTTACTAAATTGAATGAGCTTCAGTCTACTGATTACCGCACAAACTGATATCATTTTTGAGGTAATAATTATTATTAAAATTATCATCAATATAATAAAATGTGATTATTTTTATAATGCTTCACAAAATCTCTTAATCAAATAATTGTTACAAAGAATTAAAAATCCACACAATTTTATAAAAACGAATGGAACTAACTCTTCAATAAATCTTCAGTATATGTGGCAACTTCATTATTGATAACATCTTAAAATGCAAAAAGAAATAGTACATATTGTAAGTGCAGTTTAAAATAAGTGGTGTTGAGGAAAGAAACTGTAAATGAAAGTAAGAAAATATTTTGTTTAATTTATCTAAGATTTCCTATTTTGCTTATTTAGAAAATTCGGTTAGCGCAGCAAACACCTATTAAAACATTGAAATTCTACTGTTCACACGGATCACAAAATACTATAAAAAGTTAAGTAACATTTTAATTTTGAAATTAATAAAAGAGGAAAATACTGCAAATTGGTGACTAGGTCAAAATAAGTAAAATTCATTCAGTGGTGATACAAAGACTAGTCTATATTATGTATGACATATGTAAATATTTATACTATGAGAAAAGTAATGCAGTTACCGGTAAGTATGTAGAAACTGAGTTAAATTGAAAAAATATAATACTGAAAAAAAGTGGAGAGGGGATGACTCACAGAATTTCAACCTAAAATATAAATGGGAGAGAAATGGGTGATGAGGCAATTTGGAAACGAGGCAAGTTGTGCTACTCATAAACACCACACAAACTGTTCAATATCATTTATAAGAAACATTTTGACGTTGAATAACGTATAGAAGTTCAAACATCTAACTCCAAATGTTGTCATAACTGTTGTAGAAATTGGGAATCGTAAAAAATTGTAAATTTTGTACATTGGGTTTAAATGTTTAACCAGTTGCGCCCGGGTGTACAGATTTAAAAGTTTGATTTTATAATAGCTGACAACTTTCTATTCTTATTGATATGATCATCAAATATAATTTCTCATTAAACTTTAAAAGCTATAGTAATGGAGACAGATTCTCAATAGCTTAAACTTTAGAAGACAATTTTCATTTTTACATAAATACATTGATCAAATCTGAAAACATATGTTCAAATAAAAAAATTAAATTAAAAACAAACATTTTAATATCACAGGTAAAAAAATTGTGAAAGAATAAGTACTGTTAGTAAATTAAGTTTACCTTTTCTTTATATGAGTTTCCGAGAAGTTGAACGCTTTTCATGTCCACAGTTCCTTTTACTCCTTTCTTTCCTTGTTTATCCCTTTTTTTGCGCCGACATATTCGTCGACAGATACAAAAGAGAATGAGTAGAACCAAAAGAGACACACCAACAGCGATCCCAATGATAGCTCCCTTGGGCACTGTAAAGGAGAAACAAGATCAGAGGTAAGAGGAAAGAAACAAATAACATCAAAGTTTATATGGTAGAATAGTTTATAAAATATATATGAGAAGAGAAAAGAAGAGAAGAGAAGAGAAGAGAAGAGAAGAGAGTGCATTTTATATTTCTATAATTTTTGCATGATAGAAATAAAGTAATTACTCTGGATATTTTAATTTACAAATGTACTATTAATCTCATAATCAGTGTTTTAGTTTGAGGAACTCAACTAATTCCAATAACTTTAAGTATTTATAATCTTTTCATACAATTAACATTATGAACCGGGTTACACTAGATTTTTTTCTTAATCCACTTCGTGTTACAATTCTGGCCGATTACATCTTTAATCAAGCTTTCTATTTATGTAACAAAAAAACATTTCATTTCACACTTAATATATATGAATAAAAATGTAGAGTCTGTTTCTTTTGACAAAAGCCTTAATACAAGCTACTCCAAAAGTATTTTAATGTGCTCACATAAATCTACTAGTATAAATTGTCCAAATATTACATTAGTAAAACTGACAGCTTACAAAAATCTCTCTTCACATCGCAAAAAGTCAACTATTTTATTCCCATCTATAGTGCATATAGCTGATAACTTCTGTCAATTTTCTAATTATTTCTTAATTCTCAACTACAAACATTAGTTGATGTTTTATACATTTTCTTTAGTTAATGTGACTTCCGTTTTTCAACAGAGAGTAATGTAACTAAAATTGCTATTAACAATTAAATTTAATAATGTATAAATTTTAAATAAAAAGTAAAAACTATAGAATATTGTAAAATAACTTACTGCCTAAATTCTTTGAAAATTTGTCTAATACACCGGCCATCTTTGGGGTATCACCAGAACCCCCAGATTCAGAATTTTTACTTTCGTCAGCGTTTTTTACAATTTGAGAAGAAGTGAGTGATTTATCTCCTGTAGCTGCGATTTTAGTGTCAGCGTCGTTTGATTGAGGACCAACAGTCTCTTTGGTCAACAGAGAGCGATATCTGATGAGAAAGGATAAAGCATGGATAAAAATAATATGAGTGAAAACAATTAATGTAAAGTATAAGAGTAGAGTAGAGTAGAGTAGAGTAGAGTAAAGTAGAGATGTAAAGGAGATATGTGAAATAGATAGGAGAGGAGATTGACATCTCTATAGGTAGTTTTTGAAAGTAGGTATTTCAAAAGTCATATAAATTATTTAATTATGCGTGTTTATGCAAAACAATTTTTAAATTTGATTTCATTTTACATTTCTTAATTAAAGTATTCCATTGAGTGGATCATCATACGTTTATATTTTATTGGAATTAAAATATTTGTTCAAACGATTCGGACTATAAATATTCTGATTCAAGAGGTTTAAAAAATAAAAGTAATGTCTGATATTGTATATAAATTTGGTTAAAGCATATATAATTTATACGTTAGATATATGTTAAATAAAAAATTTCAATACACTTACACTTACACACTAACCGACATAAAGCCTGGAAATGACAAATAGAATTCCATCTACTCCGTAATATATGTGAAATAGGTGAAATAAATAACAAATATAGACATAACAACAAACTGATACAAAACTTCTGTTTAGATAACTCTAACTTCTAAGAAGATAACAATAATAACCAACAGCTACACTCACTGTAATTTGAGTAGAGAATCAGACGCATAAATATTGAGTACATAAGATTAAAAAACATTGTTAAATAACTCTTTAAGAGAGCAAAAATTGATTATTCAAGCTCGGTTTTTCTATGAGAAGTGGACAGCTGTTGTCGAAGATCGTATGGAACTCTTCATTAAAACATGTATATATACATTATCCTACATCCCGAAAGTGATCTCATAAAGACAAAACGGATTCCGATTGCGCGCTCCGGATAAATACTATTAACCAATCAAAGGACGTGGAATTTGCAAATTCAATACTTTTTCTAATTTTTAATATAACTGCTAAAAAATGTCAACCAATTTTAAATTCATAAACATCTAGATAAAAAGTTGTTATCTATGTAGATGTATTTATATGTAAAAACTGACTCTAAAATTCATCACACAACATTTATCACTAAAAACATCACTTAAATAATAAAAGACAAACGTAAAAAATAATTCAACTATTTTCGGAATTAATGACGAACAGTAGATCCTTATAGAAGACCATAGAAAAAGATAACGTTTGTATTTCAAAATTTTGCACAAATGTGTAAGAAATAAGTAGTTATTAATATTTTATATAATTTAAAAATATTGACTTAAACAAGTTTTAATACGTACATCATAAGTATCATTAAAATATATGTAATTAGTTATAATTTTACCAGAAACTTTCACACGACATTTACTATTTAAGTGGTATTATTTTTTAAACCTCCATCATAAGAAAATAGTAGTATCAAGCAGCATACAATATAATCAATAAGATTTGAAACTCTGTCTGTCAATACTCAGTGGTTTGATCCTATTTCCCTCTGCCAACTACTTATATTTTAAACTTGGAATTAACTCCAGATATCATTATGCTGTATTTTAAGTTCATCAAGGAAAAGAACCATATATATTTTTGGTCTTTCGAGTGAACTTTGCTTTAAATCAAGCGTCTATAAAAGTACATTGGTGCTTGTTGGTGCGAATTTGACTTCCGATAAATTAACTTCCCAATGGATTCTACAACTTCAAGAAAAAGAGTGAAAATTTTGTAATATAATCCTTAAAACAATAGGCATTCAGTACTTCACAGATAGAATGTAGTGTATATAACAATATAGGAAGATATGATATATTTAGGTAACGCATAAAGATAATGGCTATAAGGAACAAAGGAGAGATCCAATGACCATTCCATCCGTATGTTGGAATAAATCCGTCTGTGTTCAAATAACAAAATTACATCAACTAATGCCATGATTATATTTGATATTAATTCGATGTTATTGGTTTCTTACATGAATATTGAGAATCCCGGAATTAAATTTTATGTATTTTTGCTATTTTTTTAATTGGTGGACCGTTGATCCATGGAATAACAAACCGATTCTATATAAAGATATTGTGCCTATGTATTTTTTAGCATCTAAGTATTTACATTTAAGTCTTTTGCATTAGGTCATTTACATTTGCATGATTATCATGCTCTTATTTATACCTAGTCAAAGTATGGAACAATTTTTTCCATTCCATGAAGAATGACAACACTAAATAAGTGCATAACTAAATATTAAATTACACCCTGGTGCACAGAGTTGTTAAAGATTTAAATGCACCTATACTGTATAATGATATATTATAAATTATAAATTATACTATAGAATAAAATATTTTAAATGATAGAAGTACAGGCATAATTTTTTAGTGTAAAAAATTACATTTCATGTATGCGAATTTTTCACATATTTTTCATACTTTAAATAATTTGATTTTTTAATACTTTTGAAACAAACTGTTTTTATTATATGTCAATGAAAATGTTTTTAATAATTAAAAAAATGAAGATAGATGGCTAAATTAATTATCTATCTGTCTATTTAAATATATTTTGGATATCTAATTAATTAAATATTAACAATATAATATTAGACAATTGAAATACATACTAGATAAATAATAACTTGGACATAATATTACAATCCTCTGATGCCAAAATAAATAGAATAACAATTAAATATATTTCTGTAAACTAGATAACTAAATTAATATGTTAATAATAATCAATTATTTTGGACATATATGTAGATATAAAGAATGTACGATAATTATAACATTGCGTTGCTTGTTGTCCAATTTAGAAACAGATCATGTTTGTTAATAAATTAAATTAGATTAAATTAAAATAATCACATTAAAAAATAAATGTTAAAACATTTAGTGAATTTTAAAAATTGTTTGTTTAAATCCGGTTGTGTATTTTATAGTCTTCTAGAATATACGCTTTTATTGTAAATGATTGAAAAGATTTATCTTATTTATCTTTAACAACTTTAGTAATAAGCATAAACTAAGATGTATATGTGCATAGGTTGTACTATTAATTATCTGACTTGTAGAACTAAAATGTTTTTGTTTGTTACCCGATATACATATATTACACCACTGGGACAGTTTCGAAGTTTGATTGCATAAGTGACACTTTCAATGCATGTATTATGTAACATTCTATTCTGGCAATATGGGACGCAACTGAAAATTAAAACGAGTAATAAAACTATATATTTTGAATGAAACGACAGCGCTCTGATAATTAATTAATAAGAAGATAGAGTCTGTAAAAGTTGGTAGGAAAATGGGGCACCATATACAGAAACATTAAAGAAATTTACAATCTTCCACATTCAATACTTTGTATTTATGTTAAAAACGGCCTCTAAATTTAAGAAATTATAAAAAATATCCTCGCACCAAAAGAAAAAGGAATTAGCAAATTATATATTAAAAATCGAAATTTTACACTTCAGTCCTTAGCCGTATAAAATCAAGAATCTAGAAATTAATAAGTTACAGAACAATAGAGAATGCATGTGAACACGTAAAATCTAACTATAATAGGACTAACTCTCTGTACGTATATAAGGAATTTGGAACTAAGAGTCGTATACAAACACAAGAGCGGTACCACGTGAAAGAGCGTATCAAAATTAAGATTCTTAGCCCAACTTCGAAATATTAAAGCATGAAAAGATGAAAAATAAAACAGTACTAAACACTGTATAGATATGGAGAGAAAAAAACCACTTAAATTTAAAATAAATATATTTTTAATAGAAGGTCCGAGCTTTCGATGCTACTCG
>JAYRBW010152019.1:0-35965 GCA_036023295.1 Invenusta paracnida | reverse complement strand
AGCACTGCTAGAAGATGCTTTTATACGTCTTTCATGAGGATTTCTTAAAAATTGATGAGCTAATACATATACAGCTGCCATATTGGTACAACACACTAAGTAACTCGGTTATAACTACCTATTTCAAAAGACAAGCTATAATATACATTTAACTGTATTGTAAACATACCCAATAAAAATGCATCAATCAATATTTCAATCTAAACGAGAGTTTGAAATGGATGCTCGATTGAAAAAGTTTAACGAGCAGGTGGTTAGACGGAATCGCCTTGTTAAAACATAGGAGACCTTTTTCTTAATATTACATTGCTATGGCTAAGCGAAGTCAAGCCGGCTTGACTTCGCTTGACTACGCTTAGCTTTCGACTAGACGGTGAAAATGTTGATGTGTCCGCAATCTAGGTCGCTTAGAAATCCATTTCAATGTTTCGTTTGGTTTATGTTAATGAACTTCATTCTTATCAACTCTTCTTATTTATTGGTCAGATATAAGGACAGTCTAAGCTGAGTTTAAACCAAACCAAGCTAAGCGAGACATTAAAATGGCCTATTTTCGACAGTCATATAAAGCATGTTAAACTAAATATATATTATGCTAATTTTCTATTTATGGCGCAATGTATAATATTAATATTTTCATTTGAAAGTATTTTTTATTTTAAAGAAAAGGTGGTTTATTTATTTGTACTTATTTTACTTACTTTACTATATACACCACTCCTACTTAGTCACCCCACAGCTATATGGTTAAATGGATGTAATGAGTGTAAAATGTAAAAACGTACAAATCAAGTATTGTTTATTATAAAAACATTGATTTTATTATATTTTATTCGGTTATATACTTTTTAACAAGCAAATAGAATATATATGTATATATGTATATATTGAATTCAATAAACTGCTTCATGGTTAATTCTGAATTTTATGTTGGATGATATTTTATTATTCAGACAGATATTTGAATAATATGCAAAAAAGCAAGATAACTATGTGTGCGCATAAATAAAAAATAGTACCTAATGTATTGTGTAATGTACCTATATAAAATTCACTTTAAGGTATTTATTGCTCTTTTTTGTAATAGAAATGTATTAAATATGTGATATGTGTATTAAATATAAATATGTCATTTTTAAAAGATTTCAGAAGACCTCAAGAAATGCCTTAGGTACCCTACAATGAATACCTATTACATATTGCTCAAATGGTATTTCTTCACTCAAACACCGTTGACATAAATGTGATTGTGATCAAATGTTTATTCAATTTGCTCAAGTCACTCTTTGTAGATAGACGGAATAGATTTCGGAAATTGTTCGTATTCTAAGTATATTATATATTGTTTGGTATAATTATGAGAAAGTCAGAATATGTACCCAACATCCAGTAGACAGATCTCTATTAACAATTGTGACTGAGGCATGAGCAAACTTCTTCAAAGTTGACAACCGACAGTTTCTACGCCTTCATATCAAGTAAATGTGACAGCTGAGGTCTGAATTTGACCTTCTTAATTAGGTATATTATATAGAGTAACCATGGAAACTATCCGACGAGAGAGTTAGTTCACAGAATCGAATCGACATTGTATTCTTTTTCATCGTTGGACGAGTAATTTCTTGGAGATTTAATTATTGGTGGTGTCACTTGATCAATCAGTGAAACCCTTCATCCCGAATAAACGGGTGAATCTTTCGAAAGGTAAATATTGGAATTCCTTCTTCGTTCTAAAAGTATAGTTACTTACGTAGAGCAGAGGTAAGTAACCCCTTCTATTGTGTTGGCGATTCCATTTAAAACCTTATATAGGTACTTGGTGCATAAAAGTGAGTTTACGGTGAGTTTGTCTCTTGCTAATATACATATATTCATCAAGTACACCTTCCCCCAAAAAGCTATTTGATATTAATATATTATGCGGCCTGTTTTTCAATAAAGCATCATCGCCCTATTTGCATAATACTCAGCTGTTTCAACTCTGCAGTATGGTTCTAACTAGTAGGTATATAGTTAGTTATATGTCACGGATACTAACTATTATAAACTAAACTATACGGAATGCGCTAAGAGTGGCAATCGATGAATCACGTGCCTAGAAAAATATAAGTGTTGACGTTACCTTAGCATCCACTGGAATCCTCCCTTGCTCTCCCTTCGCTACAGGTTAGAGACAAACATTAATCGATTCCCGGAATTTCTTTCACGGCTTAAAATACATTATTTCTATTCCTGTGATCCCCTTCATATTAAAGAAGTGTGTGTGTGTATTTGTGCAGTAGTACATAACACTATACAACATTTGCTGTCTGAGTGATTTGTGGTGGGTATCCTGTGGGGTTTACCAACTTAACCTTTTTATCCTTATCTTCAATTCCAAGTTTTCTTGCTTTTGGCTTGGGGGAAATCTTCATAGTCGAAGTTTAAATGGACTATTAAATACTGTGTCCTCAAACGGATCCCAAACTAAACTATAATTTCAGTGTGTATTCAAAAATCAATTTTCGGAGGAATTAGATACTGGTAAGTGAAATTGGTTATTATATACTGTTGGTTATTGTGTACAGTTTTCTTTTAATTTTTTAAATTAGAACAGGAATTTTATTTGAAATATAAAAGTTGAAAACGCATAAATATTCGCATGTGTCTAATTCATAAATCTTGCATGTAGCTAACAAAGGTAATATGCTGCTACGAAAAAACAAGGAGGAAATTGATTCTTTCTTTTATGTGGGGTCACTCAAGTGTGAAGTTTGTCTCTTGGATATATTCCAATGCTTTA
The DNA here is from genome assembly GCA_036023295.1 of Invenusta paracnida. Lineage (NCBI taxonomy): Eukaryota > Metazoa > Platyhelminthes > Proseriata > Coelogynoporidae > Invenusta > Invenusta paracnida. The sequence goes on along the minus strand of JAYRBW010152019.1, from coordinate 33,183 downwards.
GAAAAGAGTGCCGTTGTTGAAGAATTGAGAGTACAATGGATTTCCTTGACGTGTATTTAGTTTACAATAATACATATATGTACAATAGAGATTCACAGTCAAAATAGTAAATATGGTGTTGTGAAACAGTCTAGTTGCCACTAGCTATTTTACCATACTATAACTTAACAATACTGTACAATAGCTTGCACACACATTGCGCTTGCTTATCGTATACTTCTTGTAATCGACCGGGTCGTTTATTCCTATTCCACGAGAACAAACTACAAAGTGTTGGAGCCAGTATAGTACTATCGTAATTTAATTTATGTAAGAGACACAGGACACCCCTGAACTATTACACAGGTAAGTTTGTGTAAGCGGATCTTCACGTAACCAACACCGATATATAGGGCCAGTCGATTCTGTTCAATTTTTATCTATATAAGTCACGTTTATATGAATAACATCATAGATATATATTATACTGATTTTGTATCCGATCACTACAAATAATTTATTCTAACTACACTTATCGAGTTTTACAGGTAAACTTATTGATGCTACTATTTAAATTCTGTTCTACTCTCTAATTCTCTGTTTCTCTCGATTTTCAACAGCTTGCAAAGGAGAGCATCTATCCACAGATCGAAGTTCGCAAATCATAGAGTAAGCGTTTGTCAGTTTCGTTTGTGCGTGTAGGTGTGTGTAAAGATAGAGAAGGGCCTTCTCGAGTTTTGATTATAACACGACTCCATAACCAACCTGCAACCACGGCGAATCAACAGTCTCCAGGTGAACTTCCAAGTTCTGCTACTGGTCAAATCTCACCTTCAGGAGGGAGTAGTCCAACAACATCCTCGGCACAGCAGTTGAACCAACACGACAGTCGCCTCTCCCAGTCCCTATCGAGTTCAGTTGGTGGTGGCGACAGTGTTATGTCCTTAACTAGTGGAACTCGCTCGGAATCCCCCAGCGGTATCCGACGCACGACCAAAGTGGTCATCCGTGAGACGAGCACGCGAACCTCCTACAAGCCACCGACAGTCGAGCTGCCCAACAGTCCCACACGGACCATCACCACGACAACCGAGGTCATAGGCGGTCACAACCACAACCACGACCACCAACACCAACCTACTTCGGACACTACCGACGATCAGGCCATTGTGCAGCGATCTTTCAAGGAGATAGGGGATATTGCCCAGGACCTTCAAGATTACAGCAGGTAAGCTAAACGAAAATAATCGTTTGTTTTTTACCAAAATGTTAATAAATTCGTAGAAAAAGATATATCTTAGATTCCTAAAATTATATTGACACAATTTTTGAATGGAACACAAAGTAATTTGAAATAGTACGTATTACGTTTAACATTTGTGTCAAAATAATCTTCAAATAAATAAAGCTCATATTCCAGCTTTTAATAAAATTCCTTGTTTATTTTTAGAAATAGCTTATTATCATTTATAGAAGTAGGTGTCTGTGACGACAATAATTAATGTATTAAACATAACTTGTTTACTTATTTTACTTCCACATTATAAAATACTCAAATTTAATATAAACCTTTGTAAGACTTATTTGTACAAAAATAGGATTGGGTTTAACCCTTTGACTACGCATAAATAGAAAGCGTTAATTTTTACTCATCAATAAATATAACTGATATATTTTTCTTTAGATCTGATAATATGTAATTCTAAAATTAGCCATACTTATTATTATTTTCTAATATTCCTAAAAATGATTCCTGCAGCATTGAACGATAAATAGTACAGATCGCTACTAGATGATCTTGTGGAAAAAATCAGTGATAGAATTATCTCATTAAATTTTTTAAATTCAATTATAAAGGAGAATTAATAATTTTTACATCATTTAACAATTTTCGTTTACGTTTTAATTAAATGTAACAATTATTCGTTAAAAAATATACATACACATATATATATATATATAGATAAGATTATGTTTGTATTATAATACGATAAAGACGACCAAGAATATTTCATTAAATAAGGAAAAAGATTGCTAACATTGGGGTGTCTAAAACAACCATGATTTATAATATGTAAATTTACATCAAATAAATAAAACTCTGACTTAACTCGCTATATGAGCACCTACTTTGAACGCTACGGTTCTATTATGTTGAAAAAATGAAAATAAAATTAATTTACATAATAAACAGAATTAATATATATATTTTCAGTAAAATTTAAATTTATCAATTACATAAAAAATATTAATTAATATTAATATTTACTAATTAAATTACATAATAGAAAAATTATATATTTTTATTTTTATGTAATAAAAATCGTAAACCATTATATGTATGTAAGTAAATTTTTATCCCTAATTGACCTTGTTGTTGATACAGCAACCAGGTACTTTATAATATAAGGCTATCGCACAGTTTTGACAATTTATTGGATTTGTCTGGTGCACTTACATGCAACTACATGTCGTTTATTATTGAAATGAGGTTGTCACACACTACTGTGCATGGTTACGGTGACTTCATCGATTTTTCTGTTAATTATCTTATTTTCCCATCGTATACCTTATGTACATACGCGTACCATTGAAATCGCAGTCAATTTAAACGGTACAGTGTATTATTATAAATATTCTCATTATGTCAAGCTTCTGTGGTAACGAATTATTATCTTGCATGGGAAGAAGAGTTGAAGGATAAAGGAACAAGCCATAGAGAAAGCAGCTTTTCCTCTCAAAAAATCAATAGTTTAATTAGTTCTATAAGCGGAGTTTGTAGCAAGTATAAATAGTTGTCTAACGGGAACTCTGTGTATATATACACTATAGGGGGTGAAAGAAAGAGAATACCCCTTATTTGTAAAATATAATAGTTTTTCTTTTTAGAAAGAGACCATATTAACATATCGTGAATATCGAGCGGAACGAAAGAAAAAGCCAATTTACATCTAGTTATTTATCTTTTTCTGGGAAGAATAATACAGTGTGGTGCGCACGAGTGACACAAACCTTTCCTACGATTCACTGTCATAAATTATTTTGACATTATAATCGATACATAAAACGGACTATTATAGAAAATACGCCATATTGAGAGCTTTTATTGCGAATGCCACTGCAAGATCAACGCACCAGTAGGTAAGATATTCCATCAGTTTTATTCACATATATGTGTATGTATACATAAACGATATATATTTCATAAATCAACATATTGTATATATGTACATATTAAAGTATTCTGCTTTTGCGTACCCGAATATCTCTTTTTTGCGGCTAAATCCGTTAAAATATAGCCAGCAGAATTCCCCTCTTTTGAATATAGTTTACTAACTTCATCAATTTTTTTATCAATTCGCGCTTATATCTTTGTACGATTCGCTATTTTTGATAAACAAAAGTTACCATCGAAGCAGAATAATCGTTTATTGTTTTTGACAATTGCAATTTTATCAAATTAGTAATATTATATATATATATAAGTTGCATCTGACTTAATTTTTTCAATTCTTTATTTTTCACCCATGAACATCCAGAGCATATTGGTAAGACAAAATACTTCATGTATATGTGTGCTTGTACCTCTGTTACTAGAATTTTGGTGATTTTCTGTCACTATACTTGTTATTCCTTTTTCTTTATATCATCATAACTCGTTTGTTTGTTTCACATTTGTTTCTTTTGTTATTATCTATTTTATGTTATATTAAAATTTATTTTTATTTTTTATACATAAAAAATTAAGTTAATATCAACACTATACATAGAAAATAAAACAAATATTTTATCTCCATTTCGTTCGTAATAATGTATATGCAGCTTGATAATTTTGTTAGTTTATCAGTTTTTACGTTTCAAAAGGCATCAACGACAATAAATCATATTACAGTTTATTATGAATAATTTGGTTTAAAAAACCTGAAAAAATACGAAAATGGAAATATACAGTCAGTCCTACTTATAAATTTCCTGGTGTATATGTTTTTTTATGACAAAATTTCAATTTAGTGTACTAAGTTTTCTATATATCATTTACAGACTTGGTGCGAACAAAAATATTTATATATATATATGTTCTCTATATTTTTTTATTGCTTTATAATTCACTTGTAGTTTAATATCTGTTTCCATTGAATTGAAATTTTTAAGAAAATTTTAACATGTATTAACAACTTTGAAAGGTAACCTATACGTGAGATTAGCTTTTTCTATGTAGATAAATATAATTATCAGTTGATGAAATCAAAACAAATATTTACATTTATTAAAGCCTCGATTTTGTGCATATAATAGAAAATTTTGTATTTATTGAGCATAAAATTAAATCCAAAAATGGAATTATTTCAAAAGCTCAAAAAAATATATTTTTTACATTTTAAACAGTTTAATGATGTACAGCTTTTATTTAAAATTCTTCCAAATACATGTATTCTTTATAAAAATTATATGACATTTATAATTATTTAATACTTCTCTGTTTAATATATACAAATTAAATTGAAAATGGGAAAAATCAATTAAATATATGCATTTTTTATCCATAATTAAAGATATATACATTATCTATATAAATAAACAAATGATTTGTTGCATAGAAATAACACATTTCCTATTCAGAGAAATAAAATATCATTGTATTTATATATTTTGATATCATTTAACCTTCATTTATTTACTCACTTACAATATATAATATATAATTTACAATTATCAGTGTACTTTATGTTTAATTAATAGTATTTAAAAACAAATTTATAAAAAACATTAATTCATTTATTTTTGCATAAGGTTTTATAGGAGATTTTTGTATACACTCAGCTACATATAAATGTGTATTAATTAATTAATTAACTCTGATACTCATAGAAGCATATGAAATGTGGACACCGTTTTTATTTTTAAAACTGCTTGTTAAAATACCTTCTAATATACTATTAATTACCTTTTATATAACGTAGTTTATCAAAATTGCATGTTGGAAAAAGGATTTCCTTTTTTCGTATATGGTTCTTCATTACAAATGCTATCATCAAAGTTAATATATTATAAACATTGCATGATGTGCATTTCATAGATGTAAACGTATTTGATGCATTGTCAAGTCTACAATTTGACTTCACATATATATGTATCTAGGTAGTTTAACAGTAATTAACGGTATTTTGTTATGTAGAATATATTTACTTAACATGTAAATATAAATATATATATACATATATATAGTATAATGATATTTGGGTGAATGTATAATATGACTATATGTGTTTTGAGTTGTTCGTCTATTTGATTTTTGAATGATTATTTATATATCGTTATACATATAGTTAAATTGGAATCCTATCTTTTGATCATTCTTTTGTATTTGTTGACAAATGAGACTTCCCGTATATTATAGTTTAATTATATGAATCTAGTTCTAGTCTTGTCGCACTGCATAGAGATGTACGTTTCGCACAAATGATTTATAGCAAACAGAGCTAACAGTTGGATTTGTACATGTACGTGGATTTTGTGATGTCCCCTTTATAGAAAATGTCAGCATGCTATATGTAATTTTATTATTTTACAATTTTGTGAAGAGTACAAAGATTATTACATTATTACATAACTATATAATCCATACTTTTCGATGCATTGATGAGTCAGATTTCTCTATAAAATGTAAACAAAATGTATACATATAGTTATACAAATCGCTTGTGTATTTGAAAATTTATTGAAAATATGTACAATTATCATTATTAAAAATTAGTTTCGTAATTTTAATTAAATTAATTCTGAAAATTCAGATTAATCGTCAGGTCATATCTTGATTTCTCCCTTAATCCTGGACATCCTATATTTTCGAACATCTCAATACAAGCCTCGTACGTTGTGGTGACTCTGAATAAAGTTAATTTAGTTTGCATCGAAATAAATGCATATATACGGCTGTAGCGTTCGATACTGTAATAAGATGTAGAAGGAAATATTTGGGAAATTTTCCTGTGATAGTAGCGGATTTATATATAGACAAACCTTTTCCTTTCTATATATATTTATCTACATATACGCTCAGGAACAATAAATAGATTGCTGAGTTAAATAAAGCGAGTGATTTATTGAATCATTTCTAGTTGAGAAGACTAGAACTATACAAACAACTAATTCAAGTGTTAATCTAATATTTTAAGAATGAAAAGAAAGTTTCTGGTTGAATGTGTATATTAAAGGCATATAGTTGAAATAAATACTGCTTCTTGTTCGATATTACATTATTCAGTATATCTTCGAATTCTTATTCTAAATGTACAAGAGTAATATTATATAGTCAGTATTTTCCTTTAAGCTCTCTGTCATCTTGGTGACCGAACTTATTCTCATCTTTTATTGGTAAACTAAATGCCATTTCTTCAATATATTTACTTTAACATATTATATTCATTTATGCATTTATGAGTGGAAATCAATGTAAGTGCTCAAATTTGGGAAGAAAATTTTGCCTTCTTTCCATGCCTTTTCTATTATTTTATGAAGCGGATACTTACTTCTAAAATATTGCTATTCCAGACGATTATTTTCTGAAGAAGTTGGTTTCTTTTCTTCCCTCTTTCTGATCCATAGATATTTATGCTTTGTTCTCATTTTCCTCTTTGGTATATGTTATATAAAATGAGTTGAGAAATTCCAAAGTGACCTTAAAATTCGATTAGAGGAACTTATGAAACTTTGATTATATATACAAATATTGTTGACAGTATTTAAGAAAATAAATATCAACTATATTATTATTTTGTCATAGTAAAGTAGTAGAAGATTATTTTTAATAGGACTTGAAAATTTTTATTAGAATATAGTAATAATATAATGGGGTGATTGGTAAAAATATTAATATTATTTTCTTTTATAGGAACGCATTTTGCATATCAAGAAAATTACTTTTATTTCAACAAAGTGAAAATGCATTGAACTATTATTGAACTCGATGGAGTTAATCATTTGTGTACATCATAAATAAATGTATATCAAAGTACTACAATATTTACTGTTTAACATAAAAACTATATACATACTCGTATATAGATAAAGCCCGTAATTTATTGTTTGTAACAAATCTATTTAGACACGAATTATTTTCAGTCAGCCTATAGAAACCCTCGTCTTATAGAGTTGAAGTTTTCTGGGTAACGGATTTTTGAAGGAAACTATCGATTATTTGATTTGGGGAATAATTTATGTAAATAAGTTTTTGAAAACGTTACTTTTAGAAGAGAGTATTCCGTGTTGGAATAATCCTCACATAAACATTTTGAATGAGCTGAGTTATTTATTATGGATAATATATATTAATCATTCTGTACTGGAAAGCTCCATAGAATTCTTTACAAATATAACATTTGTTAAACATAAAAACCGAATAACCTATCAATAATCTATCGATGTCGTGTGATTATAGCTACAATAAGGTTTTATTGTCTTATAAGTGGTACGCCTATACAGAATAACTATATATGTATAAAAAAATAAAATGTATGCCTCTATAAATAACATATTTAGAAAAGTTGTATAAACTCAATTTTTATCTGTTTAGTTAAAAAAATGCTTAATACTTTAATTTGTGCGGTATCTAGTATGTGCATGCTGATATAAAGGCTAATATTATATAATACATGCATGTATATTGAGTGCACTTTAACATATATTAAATATGACAGTTGGTTTCATGCATATTTGTAGACATATACAAACTCTGCATTACTTCCTATTTCTCTTCGAATATTTGTCTAATACATAGTTTTTATCTGCGTAATATCGCAACTTGTATTTAAGTAATTGGATACTGATGTAATTAGAATTGATGCTGCTTGTTTCGAAGACTTCTATATATTATAAATAATGTAAAAGATATATAGTGAAATATTTGGTGTGTAACATTTATAATTATTTTTATTATATATAAATACTATTATATCTTTGAAATATTGACTTAAATGATTTTTGTTATATTGTTTACATTTTTAAAATCGATACCTTTAATATTTATTTAAAATAGAGATATTATTGGTGTTTAAATATAAATTTATAACACAGATATCATAAGAAGAAAATATAGTTTTAAATGTATTATATTTTCGTGAACAATTTATGCTCTTCTATCAAAGAAAGATGTGTTATTTGTATTTATTTTCTAGTTTTTATAAGGAAAAATATTTACAACAAAATTAAGTAATTTAAAATTCTTTTAATTACATTTTTATAAATTACACTTCGATGATAAAGACACTTGTGGACACTAAGTCTAAAACTATAACAAACTAAGTCCATATTATGCATATAAAAAAAACGTAATATACCTTTTGTTAAACAATATGATTGTCTTCTATATTATATTATGTTTAATATATATTGCTTTTTTATAGACTAAAAATGTGACAAATCTGCGTTTAATGCTTTCATATATACATACATATCTAAATATAAGCTTATATTGTTAACCAAAGTAGCTCAAAGAAGCAGCCGTCAACTTACTTTATTAGTGGAAGATAGAAAGACAGCGATTCCACAAGGGGGAAGTCATTGAATAGTATGCCTAATTTTGCGCATAAAATGGGAGTTTTAATTTCCTTTCATATACACTCTCTCCAAAGGCGAGGATATAAGCAACTGCATACAATATGAACGTCAATCATGATAATTAGTCCTTCCTTTCCTTTGTGCGCAAATCAGAGTATATTGCAAATCATTTGTTTATAAATTTAGGTATAATTGATATTACTGAAGAATAAGACCTTATGAAAAATTATAAATAATAATGCAAGTAGGTATATCAATATAAATTTTATTAGTCGTTATATTGTTATAGTTTTGTTATCTACATGATACGTTATAGTGAGTTTCTTAATTGTAAATGTTTCTATTTTTATCATTGAAATATATAAATATATATATTAAATATGTATATAGTTTTTATAGCAAATGGAGCAAGAAAAACAGCAGCAATAAGTATTTTTAAATGTTTTTAATATGTATTTTTAAATTCAGTCTGCGCTGATTACTACATATATATGCTTATTTGTTATACGAACTCACAATATCGAAAGTATACTTAAACGCCATTTTAAGGCAACATGTGATTACAGTTTATGTTACAGCATACAGTATACATATGTTTCAGTGATTTTAAAAGTTCTTTAGACCTTAAGTCTCTTACTTGTAAGGAAAAGTACGAGTGTACCAATAATTTATCCGCTGTATCTTCGAATAGCAAGAATAAATGTTATACTAGGAAGGCAGAATAAGATGAGGTAAAGACTCCGCTATAAATAAATAAGTTTGTTTATATTTATCTTTTGCCGGTGAAGTTTTTGCTCTATATACATTTGCACATGAAGAATGAGATAAGATCTATCTCTACTATCGAGGATCTATATACTGACAGATTGAAACCAATGAAGAGCTATCTATTTGCATGCATATTTGATAATTTTTTACTTCCAATTGGTATCTATGGTTACGCTTATCTAAAGTATGAGAGTTGTTTTGTTAAAACAAATCTATATAATTATTTTATACTTTGCATAATACTAGCGAATCAAAAATACTCAGACGGTATAACATTTAAACTTAAAATAATTCGTGAAAACCACATTGTTTGTAGCATTAATTAATTAATTAATAATCAAGTTGATTCAGAAGAAAACTCAAAGTCGTAAAATTTCTTTTCAAATTTAAGGAAAGTTTATTGTTTTTTGTGTGGGATAGAAAGTATATGGAAAGATTTATTGATGTTTTCTCTTCAGAATCCACTTTGTTAGTTTTAAGGGACTGCTGAAAGTGGTTACACTGATTTTATCGGAACATTTGGCAATCCTTGTGTAATTAAACTTAGAAAATGACAATAAATTAAAACTTATGGTAGACACGCATTAATAAAAATATCTAAATAAGTATTAAGAACATTCTTTTCACATAGTATTATAGAACATTATTAAAATTTAAAACGTGAAATTGATTTATTTACTTAAAATATTGCATTTTATTGGAAGTTTATCTAGAAATATTATTTTATATTTAAATATAATAACAAAGCTCATCGTTTGCTTCTAATTATATATTAGTCCTTCGATATTTACCCTTGTGCTCTTGGCAGCGTGACAACATTTTTTCCCTTCAAATTGATCCACTTTAGGAAGATTCACAAGCTTTAAGCTATTATATGTAGTAAGATATATTATCGACAGCATATGTTAAACATAGCATTTATAATTTGTACCATTATTATATAAAGCTTGGCACAATATATTTGTTGCAAATAGTTTATATCAAATTTCAGCAAATTGGACTAGAATTCTCGATTTCAAATTAATATCTCAAATTGTACAACAAGATATAACTAGTTTTATATATACGATATATCAATTTACTGTATATATATTGGTATATAGTGAAGAAATTATTAAAACTAAAATCTTATATTATTATTATTATTTTATATAATATAATATACAATCTACTAAAAGGATAATATACAGTAGGGGCACTCGTAGAATTATCTAATGTATATTCAGACTTTATTTGAGGGGCACATGATTTTATGTTGCCAGATGGGCATTAAAATAATATTATTCACATGATTTCTTTACAATTACATACTCATACTGTATTATAAATTTATGAATAAACAAGGTACATACACATTGGTAAATCGATCAAGATAGTCTTGAGTGTACATACACATGGATAATGTTACTAAGTGCAGTATAAAAATGAGTTAGTATAGTGCTTATTTATTATTATTAGTTAGCTATTATTAGGATAACTGCTATGAATTATATGAATGTTAAGCATTTATAATTTCATTATTTTGAAATTGTGTCGTTTTCTTTAGTCGAACTTTAGTTTTGAAAAGCGTCCCACAATGATTTACTATACGCATATGCTTATGGTGCGTAATAGATTTTTAGAATTGAAAATTACGTATGTACACATTATATGTATATGTGTACTTTTGTACATAAATATTACAATGAAGAAAAAATAACATTTTAAAGTATGATTGTATCATTTTGATGTTTTATACGTATATGGTAACTTTCACAATTTATAAATGATACGTTTTATTAAGTATTTATTTAACTTTTTTATATTCTTGAAAAGTACAGTAAGTAGGATAAAAGACATACCGCCGTAGAACAAATAATATATGTTAAAAAATAACACCAAAATACTTTTTACTCTAAACCTCTCTACTTCATAGAGAAAAACATTTGAATTCTTATTGTTGTTTCTTTTTACGCAGATATAAATCATTATATAAAAAATGATATCATAAAATTTTCATAGAAGTACATTTAGTTGAAAAATACCTCAGAGAAAAATAAAGAATAGAGAAATGTTAAATTCTATAGCCCAATGATTAAACCAACCCAGTTTTGGGCATATACAGATAATATATTATGTCTATGAAATAAACAACTAGATTCTATTGAAAAATTCTATACAATATTCTTTGTCATAAGTATAGTGTATATAACATTAAAACATTTGTGATTATTTCAAGCAAGTGCATATAAATGGTAAGTTGAACATTTTACATCTCAATATTAATTGAAATACACCAATTATGGTTTAAAATTGAAATCCAAAGTTCCAAAGTAAAATGAGTGACGAAAGTCAGTCCAAGACAGTTTCTGTGGAAAGGTAGGTTCAAGAAAATTTGAGTTTATTGTACTGTAGCTGCCTGTCTCATTAATCGATTTATATTTTTAAATTAAAAAAAATCATATATTATTTGTGAGGCAAATTAGCCTGTATTTTATTATTAGGTAATTTGTTTATAAACTGTATTTATAACTGTCTGCATATCTGTTTAGCTTATTGGAATCATTGTATTCAAGTTACAGAAGAACAAATATTAGATTATAAATTGTCATGTTTATAAATTCTATATAACTGAATATATTGCATATATAATGTTAACCACTTTAAAACTTTGTAATGGGAATTAATTCTTCGTTCAAGTTTATTTTTACGTTATTTTATTAAAAATTTAGTACAAATCTATTATTTTTTTAGAAAATTGTATATTTTTATATAGTTTGAATGTAATTCAGTTAATTGAATAAAAAATAATAGAACACAAAAAATACATTTCAAAATTTCAACTAAAAACTATGTAAGTTTTGTCAAATTTAATTAAAATACACAATGTTGTATAATAATGTTTTTTGGCGAATTGTAAGATAATTTTTATATCTTCTAATGCATCTGTAGTTTTACAATGCATTTACATTTGTTCTTGGTTGTTTACTTAAGATGTCTATATTCATTATTTTTTCAAAAATGTCAAATGTAGGTATTTGTTTGCATACGATTTTAATTTTTTATCGTATATGTTTAGGATGATATCGACTAACCGCAAGTAATACGTACATTTAGATTTGGAAGATATCCCAAAATATAACATATTTTAAGAAATTATAAATCGAATTAATATTATTGACTACTTTGATTGAACTATTACCCTAAGAGATTATTTTAAAGAAAATTAATATATTATGTTATATATTATAAAAATATGTAAGTCTTATATATTTTTAATTATAAAAAAATTAATTGATATATTATCTTTCTAGATATAATTAATCTTCCTATTAAGATATATTTCTAATACTTTTAATAATTTCTATTATAACCGAGAGAATATAGAATAATTGATTTAACAGCTGTTTCCCTACATATCTATAAAGTAAATATAACATTTTAAGAATTAATGCAGATATATATACGAGGCCCCTCTTCAAGATAGTTCTATAGGGGGAAATTATTGATTATGATTATTCTATTGAATAAGGGGAACTTTGTAATTATTCTATGACTAATTGTATGTACAGTACATTATAAATATTTCATAGTTGAAATCATATTATAGCGAAGAAATCTTTGAGCATAATGAATGTAGTCAACGCTTTATATTTACAGCTGACTATGCTTGTCTCGTAAAATAATATTTTCTTGTGATATTTTTCTTAATTATTAATGCAAGTAAATGGCAATTTACTGTAAAAATAAAACCTAGAATATTTATGATTGAGGAACGGAAACAGTATATAAAAGAGATTTTTGTTTTAAATTTCGATATTATCCTTGTTTTTGTAATTTTATCTTTTATTGCAAGTATGTATGTATACGTAGACTATGTTGCAGTGTTTCTATGGCAACTAGTGGAATATTTCTATCGATTAGGCTGCAAAATAATTAGAAGTTATGTAGTTATGTATGTATTTACCTACTCTTAAATTTTACATACCTACGTAGTTGTGTTTTTGTTTGAAATGCTCCATAAATGCACAAATTATGTTAACAATTCTCGACTGTATTTTCGATGCATTTTACTTCTCGGTACCTACGACTTCACTCTGTACACCTGATTATGTATACATATATCTATGTAGATACATGTTATTGTAAGTGGTTAATTGTGGCTTAAGTTGCCCAAATACTTGCGTTCAGAGGTTCAGAACCCTCTACTGCAATTACTGTTGCGCGGTTAAGCGGCGTTATTTAATAGCAAAACTAATGGTGATGCCATAATGCTATGGGCATGCACGATGGTGTTACAACACATTTTGTGGTCATTTCTATATATAGCCTATATCATTTGTATATTCAGAAAACTTTCGACCTCTATAGAAATTATCTAAGCAATGAAACTTTCAAACTTATCGTTAATATGATAGTAGAAGTCTATTGATAAGTATCTTATTTATAGAATAGTTTTATATAACTAAATAGGCATTCTTGATTAAATAAATACATTTCCATAACGTTTTTTTTAATAAAGAATAATAAGCATTAGTTATCCATTTGTATCGTGAAAATACAAAATATTAACGTTGACGCGTTCCGGAGTTACTTCTATATTTTCTAAGAGTGATTCATTATAAATGTAATTTGATGAAGAGAACTGCATACGCAATCTATATAAAAAAATCGTTTTTAACGTAATTTTGGAGTAATATTACTAGTTTTAACGCTAAGATGTACCCAGATTATCTGCATGATAGAAAAATAATTAAGAAAACTTGTCACTAAAAAATTACATTAAATAAGTGAATTTTTTGTTGTAATACACTAATTTTTATCGGATATAACCAAATTTATGCCCGACACTTTGACTTGATTAAATTAAGTAAAATGCCCTATTTGAATATATTGTGTGCTGCATATAGCTGTTCAAATAGACAAAATGTTCAAAAATTTATGTATTGATAGTAAGGTGTTGGGCATAAGTAGTATCAAACGTATCTTTTAATGAATTACACAACTTTTATAATAACATTTATGAATTTTGTGAATTATGTGAATGTGGAATAATGAGTAAAACACGAAACATTAAATAAAATGATATACTTAGGTATAGTGTATATACACTAGTGTACACCTATATAGTGCATATACATATGTATATATTGTTTTAGTAGTGAATTAATTATTTGAACCAGACAAAAGGTGGTAAATACTCGTATAGATCGCTCAAAATATATGCTTAATATATCTACACTATTTTATAAAGCTTTATAGGTTATTGTAATGCATTTATATACATATTTTATATTAATTATGGCTTCCGTAAAGGAAATAAAATAATACATATTTTGAAAGAAGGTTTTACGTCCGTTCCGCGTTTGTGCCGGAACATAATATATTAGCCATTTTGTACAGATCAGCTATACACATTGCATTACAAGTTGGGATCGCCGGTACAACATATTCTCAGTTTGACACCTATTACCTTCCCTCTCCCCTTGCATATCCTTCTCTTCCTTTCTGTCTCTTACGTGTTTGCCTGTCGTCACAGCCCCACAAATAGTTCACATAGATCTGAAATGTATACACCTCTTCTGCAATTCTGTACCTTCCCAGCGCTATCAATTGAATTCTCCTTTCTTTTTGTACTGCAGTACGACGTATATACATAAATTATATCAGTTTCACATGCGTACACGGTTCTACATATTTTCGGACGCGCGACTTAGGCCTTACTTACTATAAATTGGGACATGTATATACATATATAAAATGCAAAGCTAGCCTCTTGTAGGGACAAAATCTCATAAACGGCTGTGAATGAAATAAAAGGCATTACGTTAAGCCTAGTAGGAAGACAATTCGGCGTGTGGTTTGTCGAATTTGCTGATCTTTGCTGAAAGAGATAGATTATTGTACTTTTCGCTTACGAGTCAATCTGTGAGGTATCGGACTGAGGTCGCTATATCCTTGGATTATTAGTATTGTTCTCCAGTTCGGTTGACTGCAGGTTGTAAACCAGCCTCTAGAAGCTACTTTAATCTACTCATCTTGCTTCGTATTTAATATTTTATTTCTTTTGCCTCTTTTCCCGGCATTGTATTTTACATCCTGCTTACACTAACTACAGCTTGTGTTGGATATATTTTCGAGGTTAATCGTGATATCAACCCTGCTACCTTTCTCTTCGTTCGCTTGTTCGATCGTTCGTAAACTGGAACAGAGTTGTCTTGTTCGTAAATATCATTTAACCGGAGAGAAGATATAGTAAGCAAGCTTTTAGTGAGACTCTGGTGTGCGTTATATATATATCACCAGTTTTTTCGACAGATACTTGACACTGTTCTTCGTTCAACATCAGCTATAGTACCTCCGAATACCGTATTATCAAACATAGGAGAATCTTACTGATTTTATGACACATTCTGTTTTTTGACGCCAATAGTCTGTGCCAACGGTTGTATTACTATTAGACGTTTTTTGCCTTTACGTCTTGACTTTTCGCTTACTATAGAGTTTCAAAACTCAATATTTGAGACACAATTATCAGTTTGAGATAAAAACATTAAACACGAATAAGCATACTAAGTAAGGACCATAAGGTTGTCAGTTCAAGTACGCGATCGATCAATACTGTACTTGTAAATTTGACTTTGGTTGAATGTGTTATTTGTGATCGAGGTAGTAAACACCCATGCAGTTATAGTTCTCCCCCGAGGACCCAGATTTTCTCTTTCATATTACGAATCGGTGCAAAGAAGGGGACCAGCGAGAGGCCTACGTTGTAAGTTGTGCACTTCACAAATCTCACACAAAATTTCAAATCACAAAATTTACTCACTAACTCTCTCTTTTCTCTCGTATCTGTTCTACATACACGAGAATACATCCTGAGCTTTACATACACACGTTTGTAGTGAGTGAAGAAGATAGCGTGTCCTGTGGTCAAAGTCAATTGTCAGTAATTCTCTGTTTGGCTGAGAGATTCCTTAACCCTTCGCTGAAAACACACTGAACCGGAGTTCGCCTTGCGTGCTACTTAGCCTTTCCAACGGTCGTTTATCGCACTGTGTAACATTACGAAACTTTTCTGTTTTTCTTGAGAAAAAATCTAACCTACAGAAGTGATTAGATAGCTTACCACGAGGTGAATATACTTGTTCTTTTACTGCCAACTTGAGAGTGATAGTTTAGTCGTTTGCTTCCAGTTCCGGTAGTGAAGTTCGAGATTATCCAAGACAGTGGTGGACGGAGTATATTAGAAAGTGTGATTGTATAGTTTCTCGGAAGGTTCCATAATGTCAACCGGTTCTACTTACTCGAAACTTTCGGGTCTTCGGGAAACCTCAGCCGCCCGATCTAATACAGCCTATCCGCCCCCTGGCGTTCCTCTTAACTACTCTCGAAACTCCAGCGATGGACGAACTTATCGGGAAATATTGGAAGAGAGAAAGGGCCAGTGGTAAGCTCAACATCTATGACTATCGAATATAGATATTATTACATTATTTTGTGAAAATAACTTTGATACAGTTTTTATATTTTTAAGTAAAGGGGAATGTGCTTCAAATATATATTTATTTTTTAAAGAAAATTACCAAAGTAGTTATATAGTTTTATATGTACATGTGAAGTTTATAAATTCGTTTAAATTCACTTCAATAAATGTTGAACCGAATTTACATTTTCATTTATATTTTCAATTTATTTATTCATAGCATTTACTAAGCTTCGTGAGGCAGCGTTATACTTAGTAAAAATACTGGATATTGTCAGCTTTTATGTTAAATAACGACATAGGAATTATAAGATTATTGTATCTACTATTATACTTCAATGTTATACATGTATGTGAATATTTTATTATCCAAAACTTTTCATGGTTACTAAATAAGTAAATAGACAACGTTTTCTACATTATTTTAATACAGTTCTGTTGAATTATATATGTATGTTGTAGAAATGTATATTGCAATATATGTGTTTATTCTAATCAAATTTACCGTATGCTATTATAGTGATTATTTATTTGGATAGAAGTTGTTTCACGATATCAGAGTGATGTCGATAAATCAAAACACACATTCGAGATCTTATGGCTGACTTTAAAGTGAAATACAATTATTAATTTTGCGTAAATATTTTTATACATTAATATTTACGTAGAGTACACACGCACACTATAGGACCATCACATATACATATGTATATCTAGTACAGACACAGTAAAACAGCTGTTCGCGCTAATTTACTTTAATCGACGCAATAAGATTAATGTTTTTCGATCAAGAGAGACAGAAAGAGAGCAGAACTGAAAACGGATCACCGTACACAGATCTCGGACTTCTTATAGATTTGAGATCTGACTGCGGCTATGCTTTGCAAATAGTTCATTACCCTCATTCACAAATTCAAGTATTTAAACAGCGCGCTATCCATTGGGTAAATGTGTATGTTGGTAATCGCCATACTTTTCTACCGTATATTGCTCCTATTTTTATCACTTGGTTAATTTCATGGTTCGTACATATTTTAAAGATTATAGTATGCCTATAGTGTATTGGTAACACCCGAGGTATCAATTCATGTGTACGGTATACCTATGCAAAAGCATAAGTCTATGTAAATGTACCTATTTTCTCCAACCGATGTATGCACGATCAACAACTGTTAATCGTGGTAGATTTACAGAAAACTGCGCAATTTCTAGGCCACTTTTTAAAATAAGTTTAAAGAATTTCATTTCTCAATATTAATTTTTGTATTGCAGATTACGTTTCTCCAGTAAGTGTAAAATATATATATATATAGTGCACTCATTTACCCATACATTAATAATATTAATATAAATCGTAAAGATGTATCTTAATTTATATCAAAAGTAACTATCTTAATTTCAATTTCAATATAAATACATATTTATCTGTAAATCAAATCCAAATGCACTCTGGTTAATTTGTTTTGAAATTCTTAACACTGCATTATTTACTGGCAAACATGTCATCTGGACTCATAGATAATATTATTCCTTATTATTCTCTTGAGGGATTACAGTTTTAAGTTCTAAATATATCCTGTTATGACGAAAAGCACGTAGGGTACATCTAGGTGGATAACATATGTGATTTGTCTATTTGTACTGTTACAGAATATTTTCTATAAATCCAGATCAAACTATATCTAGATCTAACTAAATTTTATTTCGCTCATTATTTGATGGAAAATTACCTAATATCGAAAAACAGTTATAGCAGATACCTTTTATAGAATATTTTATTGCACAATTTTATGTTTCTGAAGCTGACATTTCTTCTATAACATTCTTTTAAAAATGTATTAACTGGTTATTTGTTATTAAATGATCTGTAATTGTATAAAGATTTTTAACATGAATTTTAATCATGTAGAAAGATACATTACGGATTTAAAGATTACTATTCAATTTATTAATAGTAATAATAACAAATTATTATTTTTTATAATACAAATGTAATTTTCCTTTTCCTTTTCATAAAATAAAATACAATGTATGACTTATTTTTTGTTAATATACAATATAGTTAAGGTGAAATATGCGTTCTGCATATTTTCTATTAGAAAATATGTGAATGTATTAGATTGGATTTATGTATTATTATTGTTGATATCGATCTTAATTTTCTTTATTTCGTTTCAAAATGAACGAAAAATCTGAAAACAATAACTTAACTTTTGTATTCTTGATTTTAATCTGGAAAATTTATTTTGCAATAGGGATTTGTGTGAAATAGTATACATGCCTCTTTTTCACAGTAAATCTCTGGTGTATAATATGCCTATATATCCTCGGTCTGCTTTCCACATTATAGATAAAAAGTGTCTGATTTCATTAACAGAGTTTCCAGATAGGAAAAGTTATCATATTATACACCTTTGATAGGAAATGGTGACAACATATCTCTTTCAATTCTTTCTATTGAAACATTTTCTTTCTGCTCTCTTTCGTTTGGAGATAGAATTCTCGTATATTCAGGAACAAAGCTTTACTTCTTCTATAGTGTTTGTTCAACTAGAAACCTATCTACGTGGATTATTTAAGCGCAGTTTTATAAATTTAGATTCTAAGAATGGTGATGGCGTTCGATTATTATCTTTAATGTAGGTACATGAATGTGATGTATAAGTTTTAGTTTTCAATAATATCTTGAAATGTTTATGTTTATATATAAGAAACGTTACATACGAGTAGACCATATGTTTTGTTCAATGTCAGCGTGAAAATTATTTGTATTAATTTGGTTTAAAACTGTAATCATTTGATTTCAGATTTAAAATATAGAAATTGAACTATTTGACATTTGTATAATTCTTCCTATTGTTATGTAATCTAATAGTTACGTTATTTATAAATATAGATTAATAAAATGTACCTATATATGTATAGTATGTTCCATAGGTTCCTACGACATAGAGAAAAATAGATTTATGAAATTAATATATTAACAACTATCTATGGCGTTGATAAATATATATGATATTCAAATTATGATATCCATACTCTTATTGGACATAGAGAAAACAGCTATCTATGGTGTCTATGCACAGATTTGAATTTTAAAATTTATTGATTACAATTTGGCTTTAATTTACTTTCTACTAAAAAAATTCTATAGAAATTTTATATATAGATTTATAGATCATTAATCCATTATCGCACATTCTTTTTTTGCAAATTGTTAAAAGTTGTAGGTATTACTATACTCGATCAATAAATATCAAACTTATATTTTCTACCTAACCCTAACCCTAACCCTAAGAAGTAATCGCTGTCTATAACATAAGTGCTATGTACTTATGTCGTTGACCAAACTTTGCATTATGTAATGTACAGGGTCTATTCCAATTCTCAAATAGAAGTGCTACAAGACATCTTACATGGTAGTATAAATTTGTAAGATAGTGACAAGTGGCTATACATCAGGAGGCCATAAATGTTTGGTCATAAAGTCAGTATATGTGTTACAGAATGACTTAAAATGACTTCGATATTATTCATTTTTATATTGCACACTTAAATAATAAATATTGTGAACTATAACACTATAAAATGAATAGATACGAGGTGTTCTGACAGCAGCTTGAAAGACTCTATTTGGGTTATACCAAATGTCAAATAAGTCAGGTTGCTCTATGTTAATTTGTACGAGACTTATGAAATGGTTTATATATATATATATATACTATCAATTAATTAGTTTACAAGACAAAAAAATGTCCTTCATATAGAAAATAGAAATACAAATTAATAACATTGGATTTCGTCTTACAGAAAGAATGTTATGAAGGATATCTGCATTAGTTTATTTACTGTGTTTGAAATCTGCTATATGCATAATGTAGGTATATAGAATAAAATATATAAGTATCTGTGCCAGTATATATGCTTATGATAATATATATAGGAAGATTATGTGTAAAAATTTCATAACTCTGTACAAATGCATAACTCATATGTACATATGCATATTTAATATTCAAAAACTAATTTAATTAATAGGCAAATTGTTAAAAGGCCAAGCAAATGTCTAGGATATTAATAAAAAACTTATTAATATTTTTTATAGTGTGCTTCTTATATACATCTATTTCTAATTAAAGTTATAAGATATAAATATGCGGTGTAAAATTTTAAAATAAAAATATCGGATTTTTGAAAAATAAAATGATGCGATTAAATGTTTAAATGTTTTAAAATGTATAAAATGTTTAAAAATTATTGATTACAATTACAAACAATTTATTACAACCATCGCTTAGTATAAAAATACACAGAAAATTTATCCCTGTAAATTAAATTGACTTTTTCAAAAAGATATGTGAATTAAGTTATTACTTAATTATTTATTTAAAGAAATAAGCATGCAATATTAATTCGTTCTAAGACTGTTTTATAATCAAAAGCAAGAGATTATTCTCATTTAATTAATCAATGCTCATATTTGATATTAAATATGAATATGTGTACTCGGTAGGAAAAATAGATAAATTAGAAGAATATGTATACATACATATTATACTAAATTATATAAGCTTGTGTTGTTTTATTTAGATTATTAGATATATAAATTAAATAAATTGTTTTAAACTATATTTATTTTGTTCGCAACAAATTTGTATAGAATAAATTTCAGTATGACGTCGACAGATGGATAAATAACAACAAATAGTTGTGTGTAATATATGCCATATACAAATTAAACCGGTTGGTTGCTTGAACTATATACATATATAATAGCCCAGATAAATTAACATTCTTGGCAGTCCATCTGTCTTATCTTCCGTCATCATTTCCATCGGATAAGATGCGTCACTTAGAGAACTTTGATTGAATAAATTCACAGTAAACATAAATTATTTCTCCAGATGAAAATATAATGTATGTATATGTCTATGAAATATAATATACGAATCGTTTAACTGGGTCATATGTTTATTTTTCCTTAACATTAAATTACACTGTAATTGTCATTTTGTACAACTCATAAAGATAACTTTAAATTCATTTATATAAATCGATAGATTTAAGAAAACGATTTATAAAAAATCTCAATTTTTTTCCTTTGGTATATATTTGTATTAAAACTCAAACGTATAGGTTTGAAGGATATTGTTGATATTAAAATTAATAAAGTCGAGTCATACAAATGTCCGAACACGAGATTTTATCTTCAGGCAATAATAAATTAGCGTCAATATAATTGCCTTTAATATAAGCTAAGTTATAATATACATTCTCATAAATTGCGGCTTATAACAACTGTGTTTATCATAATTATTTATGTGCTTTATAACAAACAATGATTAATGAATTTTTGAGTTTATATTTTAAAGTTTACAATATATAGTTTAAACATTATTGTTATTTAAACATTTGTAATGATATTTAAATTGTGTAATATGTATATATTTAGCCTTTAATAATGATGGATATCTTTAATTATATGTAGTTATTGTACAGTGTAGCCTTATTCATAATTTGTAATTTAAATTTTCGTAAATTCGTACATATTAATTATTTTACAGTAAAACCATAAAGTAATTATATACAGAGATTTCACTCGTATTGATTCTGTATTCAGTTCACTACTATGTTGAAACCCGAAAGCTTTTACAAAGTAATGTTTTAAAAACTGACAGCAGTAAAATAGATTAATATGTTGTACAAGTTTTCGGCATATAAGCAAAAAGTAACATTTTACAAACAACTTTTGATATGTTAAAATTGTCTGAAATATATATTTGATCTTAAAATTAATACTACTTTTTTGTAACCCATTTACATGAAGTTAACCCATTGACGAAGATTTACAGCGCCGATGTATATGAAATCAATAAGAGTCAACACTGTGTTTAAATACTCTATGAGTAAAACATCATTATTGAAACAAACAAACAATGTTATATTATTAAGACATTCCTAATATGGCAATTCCTTAATGATTTGACAATATTAGTTGATCATGTGCTTATTGTTTGACATATTTAGTTATTGGTATAATTGGTAATGAAGTTAAAGAAGTAAATTGTACACTGTTATATATAAATTAATAATAACGTCAATTACGATTTATAGTTATTTTAGTTAAACAAAATTTCTATTGGACGTTAATTACAGCACTATTTAAAAAAAAGTTCGGATGCTACTATCAATTTAAACGTCACTTAAGCATAAAAAATACCTTTTCGAAGTATCCTAAAAAAAATATTGGTTATTTTCAAAATTAAGAAAACATTTTTAAATTCTTATTAGCAGATTTAAAACTGTTTTAGTATATTGTTTCATAAATCATTTAAATATCAAATTATTTGAAATAATTCAGATTTTACAATTATAAATATTGTCAAGTTTCAATTTATTGTCTGTTGTTTCGGTTCTTTCTTTCTCTTCTTTCTTGCAGTTACGTGCACATCTTTAATTCTTCTTTATTTTTATTTGTTGGTTTATGAAAACTTTGTATTTAAACCTTTTTAAAAGTAATAAGTCTAATAAAATCATAATAATTTTCTGCTGTATTTAATTTTTCGAATTATTGCATCGAAAATTTGAATTACGTATTATTATATTTTTGTATATATTTATGTTCACAAATTTCTTATGGAAATACATTTTATAAAAATTCTTAGTCTTTGATTAAATTATAAACTAAAAATATAAAACCTTAAAATGTCAATATTTCAATCTGCGTTTTATTTATCTTGAAAGATACTTTTATAAAAATTTCGTAATTTATTGATTTTGAGACACTAAACTCTCTAAAATACTTCTGAAGTTAACATATTTGAATAAGCGTATAATTTATTCAATGTGCAGTGCAGTGCATATTTAGTTTAGAAATTATTTAAAAATAAAACTTTGAACGTTTTACATAAGTTGCATCATTTTAAAAATAAATGGTAATATGAAAGGCATTGAATCGATGCAATTAAATTATTCATTACTTAAATATTAATATTGCGCAATTAGAATACTTGAATAGTCTGTTTAATGAAGCAATATTTGTTCTCTTTGTGTAGTTTGACAGAAATGTCGGAATTAATTTAAATCAGTAAAGCATTATGGTTTTAGTGAATAATTTGGGAATATTTCATACAAACGCTATTCAGACTTAATGCCATGAATTAAAAATGACAATTTTAATAGGCTCTATTGTAGATAGATAATAATGATATACTTTATTAGTGCATGCATTATAAATAATAATTTTGATTCCTCTCATACTTTTTAGTCAAACGTATATAATATATACATTTTGAAATATAATTTCATAGAAGATGTAAATAGTGTGTCAGGAGAATTTAACTGTAATATATAATTATATACATATTAGTAAAATAAAATACTTACCTATTTTTTTATCATTGAATTTCATGAAACTACAAACCTTCGAATTTAAATATTCTTGAGGATGTAATATTTATTCTATATTTCAATTCATATTGTCGTTTTAATAATTTTATTTAACCTCGAAAAAATTATTGAAATAAATAACGACTCTTCAAATCATTTAGCGTCACAAATAATTTTAATAATTATTAACATGTTTCAGTATTTTAATTTATATTTCTATGCTAGAAAAATAAATAACAAAATATTAAAATGCATGCAGTTCGAGTTCAACAATAATGTTTTCATAATAATATTGAAAACAATGTACAATGTAAGATTTGGTATTTTAGGAATGTTTTTATCCTCTTAAAAGAGATTATCAAAGCAATAAGCCTTTTATAATCTTTTAAAATATTTAAAATATAAATTATTTGTTTAGGTATATGATACTTTTATCGAGTAGGGTTGCAATATAAATAGGAATACTGAAACTATTAGTGCACGGCACTTTGTTTAGTTTTATTGAAAATTGTTTAAACTAAACTATAAATATAGTTTATTACACTGCCTGCATGTTCACGACTTTTTTGTGACGAGCAAATCGATAAATGCGTTTTTGTAACAAGAATTGAAATAAAATTAATTAGCGGATATACCAGCATAATAATTATTAATTTAGATGCCCCTCAATACACATTCTGAGCGTATTATTACTTGTTTTGTTCATCTTTGGAGACAACATTATTAGTCTTTGTATGTTTATTATGAGTCCACAATACTACTTATAATTATTCAACATCATAGGCAACAGAGAGAGAGAGAGAGAGACTGGGAGGGAACAGAAGAATAGCTATTTTTAATACCAATATGGAATGTTTATAGATTATGTAAATGGTGAAAAAATCTGTGTATATGCGACAGAGGTATATTGGTCCTCTTATACCAATGTGCACAAAGACTACACTATCGATTGTTGTTGTAAATTGTATTTTTCTGTATGAAAAGATAGTCTACGAGAGATGTTAAGTATATGTAGCGGGGATACGGGACGAAAATGTCTGGCTTTATTGTTTTGTAGTTGGATTGAGTTTGAGTAAACCAAACTGAAGTTGTAAGGTCGGTAGTGAGTTGACTATGGAAAGGACCATGGCAAGACATTTACTGCTTATTTTTTAGGCACGTACCACCTAGATTTCAATGCATTAGTGTTAGTAGTTAGTAGTGTTTGCAGATAGTGGAGGCACATTCTTACTATCATTCACGACTACATCTTGGTTACTATAACTCAACATATGTGGATACGAGGTCTATTGAGACTCAATACTTACATCTCTTATTCTCCTTCGGTCGTTGATCTATTGTATGAGAGGCCTTATTGGATCGTTTTCTACTTTCATACATACCAATAATTAATATATGTACATACTTTGTAGTGTTAATCTATTGTTTATTATATATAAAGTTGTGTACTGACATGACAATTTGTTGATTGTTAACATTTAAAATACTACTTAATCAATACTTTGCTTGGATATTTATTCTATGTAAGTGTTATTAATTTTTTAAATATTTTTAATTTAAAAAATAAAATAAGATTATTTTAAATGTCAAATTGAGTGTTTTTACAAGTGCCAAATTCACAGATGATTTATTTTATAAAAGCATTTCAACTTTTTATCAATAATGTAATGTTATTAATTATTAAAAAATCTGGAATATAACATGTAGGTATATTTTTATTTAGGTTAGGTTTATATAATTGAAATAAAGATTACTGAAACCACAGAAATATAAAACGAATTTAGATAATTTTTTTCTAAAGCATACAAGTACAAGGCAGTATAATACAATATTTTAAATCTCGTTTACTTTCAATTGCTCATTAGACCTATTAGACGTTTAAGCTGATAAATTAATAATTAAAAAAAAGTATTTATTAATCTAATATTTATTCACATTATAAATCTTCAATAACAAAATGTATCTATGTATACTGTGACTAAATAATGATTTTTATAAAGCGTAAAAGATTTTACATGATTTCTGCATTATTTAACGCTTGTTTCTGAAGCATATTATCAGCTAAATATTTGCAGTTTATGTTTGTTTTAATTTCATAACTTATTAATCAATTTTTTAAAGATGAAACTCTTTTTTCTATGAGATGCTTATAGGCAATAATTTTATGAGCTGAGGAATTTTTATATAAACCACTTTAAGGGCAAGCTCAAAATTTCGGGCAAATTTATTTTGATTGACATTTAAAATTACACGGAGAAAAAAGATTTTTGATAAGATTATTTTTCCTACATCATTCCATCATTCCTATTATCAATATTATAATGTAAAGTTTACATAAATTTGTCTTTCATTTTTATATGAAAAAAGGAATATTTGTTACACCGAACTAAGACATAGTACTACATATATATATGTTTGGGTTTCTAATGCAGAGCAATTACACTTTTTATCAAAACTTTCACGTTATAACATTTTAAATTTCGGTTTTATTTCTATAAAGTTGTATAGCTGTATTAATTATATTATATTCAGCATTGTAGATAAAATAAAACTTATAAACAATGATTGCAACTGTTAAGCTAATATCCATAAATTTCAAGGCACTTTTGTTTAACATAAAATTATATTATTTTTATAATAAAATTCAATTTTGCGATATTATAAGTGTTATTTTGTGTACAGTATGTAATAACGTACGCATAATCGTTTGAGTATATATTAATTCTTATTTTATATGTTGTTCAAGAAAATGTAAAATATGACAAAAAATAAATATATATTTGAAGCACACATACTTTTAATACAACAATGATCCTATCATTTATCATTACAAGTATATGTATATCACAACTATAATATACATTTAATATTCCCTGTTAAAAATTATTGGAGTTTTAAAGGAAGTTAATATATAATTATTTGTTAAAAAATATATTTCTATGGACTATGTAAATAAACTTTATTTAATTGGTGCAAAGGAATATTTCAGTATTTTACATACAATTTGCTTTCAGCGAGATTCATAACCATCCTACCGTTCGAGTGTGTGGTTGCCGGTGGTAGGTTTTTCAACACATTATATTAAACAGTTGTTTATTCAGTTCACGCATTATAATATAATTTTCCTCCAAAATCGATTTATTAACGTTTTTCTGTTATTTCATATTTAGTTGCACATCCAAAATACAGATCACGCATTTGTCAGTTGGCACGTATATTAAACAGCTTACGTATATTATGCATAACTATATTCTAATCCCTGACTAAACACCAAAATAGAATCATTTTGATTTCTTAAATGATTGCTGTTTTCTTATCTGTATAAGCTCAGCTGCTATTCTGAGGAATTTAACAGATTATAAAATAGTGCAAAATGCAATCTCATTCATTGATTATATATAGCATGCATTACTGTATCTAAAAAATAATGTTAACGTTTAAAAGCACATATATCTGTTAATTTGTATAAAGAAAAACTTTACATAATTATTAATAATTCATATTTTAAACATAAACATTTAAAACTGTTTCATTTTCTTTACGATATATAAAAGTAATTGACTTATTAAAGTAAAAATATAAACTAATAAATTTAAAAATTAAATTTATAAAACTAACTATTTATCTAAGTTTATCTTTAAGTTTACATAAACTAACTATTATTTGTAAATAAAAACTACCCATGCTTGTGTTCTTAGCTTATTGATGTAGCGATACATCAATCGTGGTAGGTAATATGTATATGAAAAACAAACTCTTCACAATTACACATATTTAGTTACTCTATACCCTTTTCTTGAAGATTATAGAAAGATTACACACCACGTATCAAAAACTGATGAGAATAGCTTTTTGTTGTACAGAAAGAGGAGACGGTCTATCGATAAAATTATCAACTTAGTTGACCTTTTGACTTTGGAATTTTATTCCAAGGAAATTACTTTTAAGGAATGCATTTTGAATTGAGTAAATAGTTTGACGAAGCATGATTTTCACAAATATAGTGAATTAAGTTATCAGTAATGTACTAAGGTTCTAACTCTGTATAAAGCGCTAGTTAATAAATTATAATTTACTGAACATTTGCATCTCATTTTCCGAGAGAGTTTAAACTGCAATTAACCTAATGAGACTAATCAAATATCGGAATATTGTCATAAAAGCTTGCTTACAAGGAGCACTATACCTTTCTATTTACCAATTTTACAATTATTGAACATCACTAATCCCATTTACAACGTTTGAGTACTTTTAAACCCATTTTTACAACGTTGAGAGTTTTTACATATAAATAACTTGCAATAAGTGAGAAATGTAACTAAAGGTATGTTCGTATTATCGGAATATTTTGTAAATTTTATACATAGAATTCGTTAAAAATTCATGAAAATAATAATTTTAGTAAACGTTATCGTGGGTTACTAAATATTGTTTTTTAACCATATAAGATATTTACATTACATTCAGGAATTGCATATATTAGATCACAATTTTATTAAAATCTTAAACTCTGGTCGACAGTAAATAATGTCTAGGAATTTTAATAATTTTATATATTATTACATCTTGTATAGGTATAAAGGTTATTTTGGAAGCTTTGTCAGCCTCAGTGTTTTATTCTATATAAAAGTATACATGTTAATATTAATTTATACTTATAATGGATTTATATAAAATGGATCGTTTTCTTAAGTATTATATGCTTAATTAAATTCTGACATCAAATTCGGTAAAAATACATAATGAATATTGACTAATCAGATTGAAACAAAGTCAAGACAATGTATTGTTTATTATGTCTATTTTCGCTAAGAAATTTAGGAAAAATATATAACGCATATTTTATCTTTATTTTTGTGATAATTTAAATACCAGAAGCTAGCGAATTGTGAGTTATGAGCCGCATGGAATATATTGGCAGTTATTGGATATATTAACATGGACGACTTAATAATCCTATATTTGTACTTCGGCAATATGCATCGGGAGCACCATAATTTAATTTAATTATGTATTAATTAATTTTTCACATTTTATTGTTTGATGATAAAATAATATGCAGACCATTATTAATGTACAATTAATAGCCATTGCAACAATAACTTACAAAATTGAAATAGCTAAAATCTAACTTAATTAGTGTACAAACAAATACGATATATATTTTAATTTTCTGGCATCACGCAAGTTTATACATACATATATAAGGTGTGCACTATAGATTTAAATGAGATGACAGTAAACAAATAAATGTCATTTATGTTAATTTCTGCATACAAGTTTCTTAAGGCATAGAGTCGTACAATTATACCAGTGTATAATGTTATGTTAAAATTCTGAAAAAGTTATTTCACATTCTTCTTAATGTATACATACATACTTGTACATATATAAAATACAGACATGAATGTTTATTGGTATTAATATGCTTTGCGCAGCTTAATTGATAGATATATTTTTAGTTTAATTTAAATATTTGAGGTTCTTAAATCATTTTAATTATAATTCAGCGAGCGTAAACAAAACTTTCTGAATATATAAAAACGTATTTAAACACAATATTTATTTAGTTTATTTTTTATTGAAGCTGCATTTGTGTTATGCCTTTCTAACAGGTATATGACAGAAAAATATATTTAAACATTAATTCAAAATATTTTTATCATATTACTAGTTAAAAAAGAGTAGTATCATGTAGACTTTTTACTTTTTATTCAATAAATATAATTTTTATATATTGTAATGGACATTGTTATAAAGGAAATTGATAACATCCAATCAAACCAACTGCATTATATAAAAATTATAGTTTATTAATATGTGAAAGTTTGTAGAGAACTATTTTCTGATAAATAAAAATAAGCATTGTATAATTTTCGTATAGTATACAATAATATAATATATATCATTAATATCATTTTCACGTACTTTCAAAATAAATAAATATGAGTTCCTATACTATGTTATTTAAACCAAAACCAAAATGTTTCTTTGCATTTTTTTATCTTGAGAATTAAAGCAAATAAAAATGAATGACATATACATATTTGTTAACTTGTAATCAAAGAAATCAAGTAGTTTTTTTAGAAGACTAACGAATGTTTATAAGGAATAATAAATTTGTTGAGACCATTAAAATATTTATGACATTACATATTTCCAATATTCTAAAATATTTAACTGTTTCTTATTTCTTTACATATTTTAATTCGAGAACATTACTTGTAATAAAGATTGAATGAAAAATAAAGAATGTAATATAAAACATATGAAAATAGATAATAGAACAATCAGGTGTACAGTTGTGCTATTTGGATAGTGTGCTTTTTGCTTAATTAAAATATTTGTTATTTACTTGAATTTTAATGCGCATCTTATTAAAATTCGTAATCATTAATACATGTAATTTGGAAAGTTAGTTAAAAATATTAAGCGACCTATATTTCTTTGAATTGTAGTTAAAGTTTTGTTATAGATATTTCTTTCTTTCTTATGTTTATTTTTTTTATTACTTTATGTATAATATCAATTTTTCTTATAACGCAGTAAAAATATTTATTACATTTCAATATTTAAAAACGTCTGTATGTTGACATATCTTTATGTTAAAAACTTTTTATTTAAATACATAGAATACTTTGTCTACTAGTTAAATGAATTTATAAACACCATATTTTATTTATAGATAACTATTTTAATATTTTAAAGTCTAAAATAGGTTATTACAGTTTTTTATTATTATTTAAAAGTGAATGAAATTATTCAATCTATTTTTTTAATATTCTTATAAGTGGAACCTCCAGAAGCGGACCCTCTCTAAGCGGAGTTTACTTATAAGCGGAGTGCTTTATGTACCGGAATTAATTCTTACACATAAAAAACGAATCAGTTAGCGGAGTAATAAGCCTATAAGCGAAGTGCGGAGTGGCTTTGATTGATCCCAAACCCATGTTAACCACCCTAAATTAGCCTGTGGAAGCAGAGTAGTCAATGACAAACAAGAGTTATAGTTTATTGTATAGATGTAAAATTATACATGATAATGTAAAATTATGTAAAAACGACAAGATAATTTTTTTAATAAGTTTCAATTAAAAATCACTTTGCCAAAAAATATTGATCCAAAGTCGTCTGCTTTTGGTTTTCGACAAACATTTTGTGGATTTTATAAGTTACCGTCTCGGTGTCATCAATACATTGTATCTAAAAATATATTATTTCGCCTTGCATACATACGTTTCTGAATGCGGAGTAATGCGTAAACTACATAATACATACTCCTCATTCAGATGCAGAGTATTTTAAGAAGCAGAGTGTATGGAATCCCCGACCACTCCGCTTCTGGAGGTTCCACTGTACTATGAATTCAATTGTAGTTGTAAAAGCAAATAAGTGTACAAACTTATTTTACGAATTTAAATATATTATGTGTCACAAGAAACATGCATATGTCTGAATTCCTACATATATATACTTAGTTTTTTGGATTAAACTAAAATAAGTATCGATTTGAAAAGTCTGCGAAATGTGAACACAGCCGTGTAAGTATGAGCATTGAAGAGTATTAATTAGTAAAAAATTAGATTCCATTCATTGTTGAACAACGCCGACTTCTTTGCCTTGATGTGCGAGTCTCTAATAAATTACACAAAAATGGAGACAATTTAATCAGAGGGAATAACTAAAGAGAGAGAGAGAGAGAGAGAAAGGAAGAAATTGGATTGCTGTATTATGAGAAACAAAACGTGTTTGCAACTATGTATAGAAAAGGAAATATAAATTAGCTATGGAAGTCGGTCGATGAAAACACGAGTGTAGGTATATATAAAATATGACGTGCTGAGTTATTTGCTACAAAAAATATATTTCCTAGAATTCCATGACAATATTCGGAATATAAATTTTCATCTTTGAGAAGTTAATTTAAAAAAAACATCGCATATTTCCTAGATGCCTATTTTGTAAAACAAATTTAAGAGGAAAGTAAGAATAATGTATATATTAATGAAACAATCAAAATGTATTGCCAAATTAATCCTATTAAAAAGTGACTTGATAAAATTTTCACAAAAGACACGACTAGTGATGATGTTAAATTTCCTTATTAACAATTTAAAATACAGGCAATATAATGAAAATCATAGATTATTTGGAAAATGATTTTTCAATACTTTGAAACATAAAGGTTTTTACAATTATTTGTATGGTTCATAAAATATATTTTATAAGTTTAGTTTAGTTTAGTTTAGTTAGGTACTTGATATTTTTTCCAAAATATTGCTTTTGAATTTGTATGGATAATTAAAAAATTGTTGGCCAGAATAAGAACATATTAAAGCAATAGTCGATGAAATAATAATCAAATATTTTTTGTCTGAAAATAACTTTTTAATATCACTGAGAAAATATATCAAAAACTCAGAATAATTGAAAATAATTTGTTATTAATCCATTTACCACAAACCATTGAAATTATTTATTTATTTATTACAGCTTTCAAACACATAATAGAATAGTAAAAATGGAAAGATACAAGTTTAATTTGACTTTATCTATTGACATAACCAACAACATAATATAAAGTGTTACGTCAACGCGTATTATTGTTAAAACACCTTTTCGGTTATATATTCTAAATCAATTTTACTATTTTTCATTGATATCTTTTAATTGAAAATTTATTAAAATACTGCTAAATTGTCATATTTTAATAAAAATTAGTTTTAGAATGCTTTAAAGATTTCATGATATAGATCTCAATAATAAACAAATACATAGGACTATGCACAAGCATATTCCTGACTCATAATAGAACTATAAGTACTGTCAATAAAAATATGAGGAGTGGAAAATGAATCGTCCCGACAATGGAAAAGTCTATTTCTGTCAACGTCATACGCTACCAGGGTGGCCACCATTTTGTCCTCAAGAAATTCACGTATTAAGGTAAAAATTCACGTATATTTTTCACGTATATATGTACATATTATATGCATGACTAATTAAAGTTACTACAAGATTTTAGT
>JAYRBW010152008.1:0-14241 GCA_036023295.1 Invenusta paracnida | reverse complement strand
TTTCGGGTATCAACATAGTAGTATTGAACTGTATACATAATCAATACGAGTGAAATCTCTGTATATAATTACTCTATGGTAATGACAATAACAAGAATGAATTGAATTTCAAGTTACGTACCTATAATAAATAGGTACCTACTCATTAAATCACATAAGAAAGCAAGTTTGGAAGTTACATACGTGAGTCATTAATAACTGAAAATTAAATTTATATATTGTTTTTTCTGCTTTTAGCTGTATAATGATTTTAAAATAACGTTAGGTAATACTTACATATTAACTTGAATGATGATTTATTGTTTCCCATTCAACACATCGCTATTTACTCGTATATATATTAATATATATATAAAATAACTATAAAAATATAGCAGAAAAAATGTCAAAAATGTAACCACAAAATAAGTCAAAAATAAGTGGAGTATAACTACAAAATATTACATCGCAGGATTTGCTTGAAAACTGATATATATACAATTCATATGATTTATGCATATTTAATACTCTTTGAATTTATTCGAATATCAAATCAACATTGAATTTATTGTTTACAAATAATATGTTAATGTGTAGTTAAATATATAGTATCAAAATTATAGTCTTAATCTTGAGTGCTTGATATTGCGATAAGTATATAGGTACAGAAAAAGGAATTTTGGAGAAACCAAAACTTGTTCTACTGTATAAGGAATTGATTTGTATGTTTAAATATTATTTCACAATGAATTGTTTTTTAAATGCTACTTAAGCCTAATAGAATTAAAAAATAAAATTGTCGATTCGAGTTTTATTAAGATTATTGTCTATATTATTAAGTTCAAATGTTATGATATGTTATAATTTTTTATTATTAAGTCTCAACATTACCTTGAAGTCGCCCCATTGTTACCGAAAGGGACGTATGCAGCAATTTTAGAACAGTCATTAAGCAAAAATTATCTAAGAGGTCACTTTCATACAGAAGGGGTTTAGAGAGTTTATTAATATAATGTCAAGTTTTATGTCATTGTTTGAGTATTTATACACAACATATTGATTTGTTATAATAATGTATTACTTGAATGCACTAATTGTACAACTAAATCAAATGTGTACAAAATAACCTCTCACATGATAATATGTAATATTTGCGCACACGAAACATAATATATAATAAACATTAATAAACATTATATATATTTATATAATGTTCTTTAATAAACGAATACGCATAATTTTCTTTCAATGTTTTTAAAACAAATATAAACTTTGATAAAGAAAATTACCTCTTATATATTCACTTTGTAAACATAATATTTTAATATGTGCATATTATCAATACATGCAGTAGATATAATGAAACCAGAAACATTTATTAAAAATTTAAAGTGCTAATTTAACACCATTTAATAAATATGTAGTTCAGTAATTATTATTAATAAGCTTAGAAAAGAAAACATAAAACATCTTATACGATTTTTTAACATATTTTTAGTGTGTCGTTATAAACATATATTTAAATGTGAATTAGTAAAAAGAAGTTAATTAAATAGTGTCATTAATAAGATAATATCCCGAAGTGCTCAATGGATATCATCTGGTACCCTCTTTTATTTACAGATCTTTTTTTATCTCAAACTGCATGAATCCGTGCTGAGGAATAGTCTACCTTGCTCAGAGATAAGACCTTGGCGAAATCAGGTTTTTCATGGTAACATTCTGGATTCCAAGACAAAGACGGATTTCGCATAGTAAACGTGGTTTGTAGATCATACGAGGACTACATAATATACATATGTATAAACAATTAAGTAGTCCTCGAGATCATCAATAATTTAAAAATTTTAACTATTTTTGGATTGCTTCACAAAATCTGTGCGTTTTTTCAGCACATTTTTATTCCATAGACATCTTTTATCGGATGATTTATGAATAATTATATGTTACACAAAATATAATAATAACAATGAATAGCTATTTAAAAATTGGAAACACAAAAGGAGAGCCGTAGTACATACAATACGGCGGAATCTTAGATATTTAGATATTTTACTTTATAGATACGATATTTTTATATCGACATGTATATATTGATTAATTTCTCTTGGCGGAATATTCGAGAAATCATAGATTTCCAAGAAAACAAAAAAAACTCGTTTATTGTTTTTTCAAAAAAGAATAAGAAATGAAATTATTTATAGAAAAATCTTGTATATGTTTTCCTGCTTATTGTAAAACGATCAAGACAAATGTAATATGACAATAGCCATATTTGATTTACCCGAATTATGTTTCCAATTTTAATATATAGCGCTTTCATGAAGATTCCCATTTGGTCATATTATTACACCAGGTTTGTTATATAAATAATAAATGTCGCTGAAGCTATACATTTTTATAAGGCATATGACTAAATCGGTACATATTATATATTGTAAGTCATTCAATATGCCGTCTAAGGGAAATCCATGAGTATATATAGGATGAAAAACGAGTTACAGATACGGAGAGGGCGTTGAAGGTGTACGCCCCTCTCCTCCCTAATTTTTCCAGAGCACTGTTTTTTATTGTTGAATAAAGGAAGGTTTTAATTTAATGAGAATTTATTTTTGTAAATTTTACATATGCTAATTGTATTAATAAATACATGTTTAATCCTGAATTTCTTAGAAAGTAAAATCCAGGTAAGATAAAATACAACTGTAATACAATTTGTTTTTAACCGCAATTAGTTATTTAATAATTATATAAAACTATGATTTTAAATTTGGCATAACATAGTCATTGTATTTTGTATTTTCACCCTTTTTCTAAGATTCTGGATCCGACCCTGTAAAATAAGTTTGTGAATGTATTTCAACAGTGCATTGAAATATTAGTGATGCCTCCTCATTACACCCAGATGCTCCTACGTGCCTGATAACGACTCATCTATAAGCGTTTATTGATATTATATTCCTAACATATTTTTTACATTTTGAATAAAAATTAGGAAAGTTATTTTTTAATTGGTATAATGGAGTCAGTAAAATTTATCCTATCGCTTACAGATAATTATTTTTATTAGGTAAACGATATTTTAGTAGTTAATGTAATGATTCTATATTTCAAATTTATTATATATATATATAAGAATGATATTTTTAATATATGTAACTTACGCACAAAAGTGTTTGTGCATACAGGAGGATTCCGATCTTCCTGCCGAGCAACACTAAGAGTTTCCAGGATTTGCGATCTCTTAACATTTGAGCAGCCATGCTGTCTCATAGCAAATAACACAATTAATGTAATTTTTAAAATTAAATCATGATAATTCATAATTATTTGCCAAGCAATGAATTAATAATGTGCCATTCACTTTTACGTCCTGCACTGTAGTAACACACAATTAAATATAATCAGGAAATAATATTATTTCACTCTACAAATGATTTAGATAGTTACGTAACAGTATATTTTGTAATATGTAACTGTACCTTTCAAAATTTAGTGAAATAGGAGGGATCATTAGAATCACTCTGTACATACTGGGGCCAGGTTGTCATATCTAACATTTAATTTATAGACTTTTCCTAACTCTATTGCTATGGTTTGCAAGGCAACTACTTGGCCATTTGAATTTGCTCCTTTGACTAAAATGTTAGGCAAAGTTTCTATCATAAAATTGTGATGAACTGTGTAACAATGCTGAACAATTCATTGAGAAACACTTATTATTTCTACTGTATACTTTTAATACGCACAATTACAAATATATATGTAATAAATATAATCAGTATTATACATATCATATGAAAATATCAGGGACTACTTTTCCCTAAAATATTCCCTGGAAAATATATTTAAAATAATTTTTTTTTACAATTTTATAAATTTACACTGGCAATATTTCTTTTTCAAATATCCAAACTTTTGTAGTCTAGTCAAACGAGTAAACACAATGGCGGCCCCTTCTATTCTAATAATAATAATTTTTAGCCAAAAATGACAAAAAGTGTGTTAGCTCATATCATAAAAGAATTGAAAAAGCGTAAAATGTGTAAGCTCTTTAAAAAATATTTGACTTTCGAGCTAACTATGCTTTTTAATATTGTCAAGCTTAGAACTGAATTTGATTAAATGCGTTATCTAATAAATTAAAGGTATCAATTTACGTATCTTATAGTAATTAACAAATGTCTGTCTTGAGCTGTTTAGAAAAACTATGGTAGGTACAATTCGTAGAGATACACATACTCTCAGAAGGTAATATAAAATTTAATTTGTTGTTTATTATAGGCACCAATCCATTTACCTACTTATCTGTAACATTTGATTTTTATAACATAAAGGTATCGTCATGGTAAAACTAATTTAGTTTTAATATTAAAAAACAAAGTTACATAGCTTATGTCAAATATAATTTTAAATAGCTAACACATTTTACGCTTATTTCAATTCTTTTATGTTATGAGCTAACACACTTTTTGCCATTTTTGGCTAATAATAATTACTATTATGCATTCATACTTATCATTTATATTATACGATAACTCTATTATAATTCACTGTAGTGTAACTATTAATAATTCAAATAATATAAAACACGCTATTCTTGATTTACCGCCGCCATATGTTGTCATTAAAATAAACACAGCATTTAAAGTGGCGCGTCCTGTAGTTTATCTGAAGTCCATGTACCTGCTTTGTATAATCATTTGAATTTAAGTATTACCACAACGTCTTATTTTGATTATTTTCTAATCCTTGCTCTCTCTATTTATGACTGACAGTTTTCGGATTCAATCTTGAAAATATGTTTATTCGTAAATGGTCTGAAAAATAATAGTTTTACAAAATCTGTTTAAATTATCTAATAATAATGATATTTTAAATTTACAATAGAACTTTATTTATTGGTATAATTTTATACGGAAGAGGTTATACTATTTGTGATATATGTAAGCGTTTTTTCATTGATAATAATTACAATAAAGTCGTTTAACTTGCAAAAAATGCTTCGATCAAGCGGAAAGTGAATCTGCTTTCTGAAAGCTAAACTACGAATTCGATTTCTGTGTGTACTGATGAGGGGTTAATTAACCACAAAAGCAATCTTCAGCTGGACTAACCTGTTACAGTTGCTGTGTTAACTTAATTTAACAAGTCTTAATAATTCCATGAATTACAGTTAAATAACATTTTCCCTATAACCTGTTACTACTTTGGGGTGATTAGATATTAATAATTATAATTTATATCGCCCAATAACAAAATTTTCAATTATGCAGATGATACAGTACTGCATAAAAATTATTTATAATAATATAATATGTGTATCTGTAATAATTTTTTTTGGCAGAAAAGCAACATATTTGTTTTTTTTACAATAATTTATGTATATTAAACAACAATTAAATTGTTATATACATATTATTTTACATTTTTCTGCGCCAGTGGCTATTTTGAGATCACCTTATTGTATATTATATGTGTGTGTGTTAATATATACCACTTGATCATATTCTTCACAGGCCAGCTGTTTCAAAAACAAGATTGAAAACTTCTGGTATTGTACTTACCTCAAGAAGGATTATGAAGTGATTTCCTACCCTCAATTAAGCTTTGTACTAGTTTTGGAGGTTTTCTCGATAGAGTTCCTTGATTTCATAATTCTGCCGCTATATTGGTGCGCGTTGAAAAGTATCACATTTCTATGTTCTCGATTTCACCCTCTCGCCGGTCAACGCGTTTTAATTGCTTTCACTTGGTCTTTCATGCTTGAGCTGTTGTCTTCAGAATAGATATTTCGAACTCGACTATTATTTAGCACGTAGTAATGACGTGTTTTTATTCTAGGAAGTCTAATAATTGTAATTTAATTGTCGTTTACAGACTATTGTATAAACATTGGCTTAAAATATTACATGTAGGTTTGTATGGTTTCCCTTGGTGTCAGTTAGTAGTTTTCTATAAGCAGGTTATTTATGTAAAATTTTCATGAACTCAAAATGTAGTTTTATAATTATGTAAAAATCATTGTTTCATTGTGTGAATATATAAATAAAGGATATTATGGAAAGTATCTAAAAGACATTGTAATCATATTTTGAATTTCTTTTTCTCTCACTCAATTGAAAATGGTAATATAACGATTAGGTGCCACAAATTTCAGTTAAGACAATAAAAATATCAAGAGAAATGAAAAACTCTCAGGAATATGATATTTAATGCTTCATGGTTATAAAATATCTAGCATATACTATACACATATATATATATACTTATTTCATCGGCTACGTAATTTAATCAGATAAATTTAGTTTCTCACGTTATTTTACGCATAAAATCACATTGTCCCTTTCTTTGTCTTATTAATACCATAAAAGAGTTTCATTCTGTAATAAGCATACTACTAATACTCATAAAATGTTAATTATAATTTTTGTCAAACTTACTAATAAATTAGTACCATACATGTACTAGATTTCAAGCGAAGTCGAAGTGCAAATAAAAATAATTAACAATATGAAATTAACATTTCATAGAAAACTAACAATATGCTAAGGCTGAGTTTTAATATTTATTCACACATAGTGCGGAAAATGCATATACAATATAATGTAGTCTATCGAATTATTGCTTTCTGTATGCGTCACAGGACTGGAATATCGTTCCAAGGGGAAGCAGTTTTTTTGTAAGTTTGTATACTACATATTTATAAATATTATGTGTGTAATATTGTGTTGCTGGACATTTGTATATTTATCTCTTGTCATTGTATAAAATTTCAGTTTTAATAGAATTCGGCTCTGTGTTTCGGTTATATAATTTTGCATGGAGAGAATTTCATAGATCTTCTTATATTTTATTTTAAGGTAAATTTTGTTTAGGGTTCAAATCTTGCTCTTTATACCATACAAACGTGTCTGCCTTGTTGCGATATAAAACATATTATCTATATCTTATTTATTATAATTTATCTGACTTAAGCAAAATTTACTTAACTATCCAGACTATACTATACTCAGTCTGATGAACGTTACCTACATTCTATTGATTGGTTCTTTATATTTCTATTCTATGTATACTGATTAAGACGGCCTTGTTGTACAATTATGTGTATAGGAACCATTCCTTATTGGTTTTCTTAATGACGCTTTTTCGAAAAATCTAATTTTCATTGTGAGTCTTAATTTTGCGGAGCTTGCGCTTCATGCCATGCCAGATAATTTGTTCTTCGTCAATGGCTGAGGTATAGATATAACACCCTCATCCTTCGGCTTTAAAGATATGTTTTTCTTCTGTAAATAGTACATTCAACATTTGGTAGATCTGGCATACGAAACTCTTTTTTCTATATATTTAAAGATTACAATATGTTAATGCTTCTTAAATATATGGAAAAGTTGCTTAACTGTTCAGAAATTGAATTATATAAATCTTAATCTGAAAAAGGAATATATCTCAAAGATAGTTTTTATTAACTGATGTAAAAGAAATCATTTTCCATTATTTCTTTGTAAGCAATTTTACAATGACAATTGTTTTTATTTAGTTAGAAACTTGTATATAAAGACATAATTGCTAATATTTTTTCAATAAAAAGATGTTTATCTAAAAATATCTGAAGTCGAAACTTTTAGAACACTTTCTATGTTTATTGTTATACATAAAATCCTATCTATTTTAATAAATTTAACTAACTCTATATAAAACAATAATAAAACTTAACCTTTTTTTATATATTATTTTTATGAATGTTTACCAATTGTTATTTATAATTTGAATTATATAATGAGTATAATTATTATATTTTAATTTAATTAATAAACCACTTCTTAAACTTTTACTGAGTTTAAAATCCTTGGAAAGTAATACTTATTTTTCTATCTAAGTATATGCCAGTAATATATTAAGGTAGATAATGGTTTAAGAACAACATAGACAACTAATCATGTAACGGATTCAATTGTCTACCTTTAAGACGTTCAGCCAACTTAATAATAAAGATATCTAGTTAAAATGCTAGTAATTATTTTAATGCATAATATATGTTCGAATGTTATCTCTTCATTATTTATTTCATTGTTTTATACACTCACCCTTTTCAGGCTGTTGACGATTACAACATGTGCAGTTATATGTTAGGTCTCGGTTCTCTCTTCGTTTGGCTCGGTGTGCTCAGATACCTGGGATTTTCCTATAAAACTAACGTAAATTCTGAATTCTGCTATTTAATGGTTAACAAATCTGTTTTATTACTGAACTGTTTCAATATAATATTAATTATAGTTTATAAGTATAATTTATGTTGAAGTTAAATAATATAACTAAATTGCTGATTTATAATTTTTAGTTTGCTTAATTATAAAAATATATTCATAATTTTTGGCGCATTTTTCGAGGTCATATGGAATGCAAAAAGTTATTGTTGGAATAAATATGTAAGATGAATAAACGTTAAAAATAAATTATACCATTTTTAAAGCTTTGTGTATCTGGTTTAATATGTTATTATTATACAGCTTTTTAAAATGTATTAATAAACTTTAACCTTACTCGCTTTATTTTTGTACACTTTTAAAGTAACTCAAGCCAGTAACTTTTTTCCGATTTATTATCTAATAGGAATGTGCGTTATATTTATTTTGCATACTGTAAAATAACCTCAAGGTAATTGTTCTGTATTATTTTAATTTTTAAATAGAAATCTTTAATTTATTACGTCCGCACGTCCACAGCTGGTGTATATTACATATAGAGTCATACAATCGAAATAATAAACTTTAATATATAAACAATGATTTCTTAGAGAAAATAAAATTTGAGGTATAACAATATCTACTAAAAAGTTGTTGTCAAGTATTGTTTTGTATATGTTATACATTTTTTTCCTATTTTAATATTTTCAATTAAGTCTATTATTTTTAATTTTACAATTATATATATATAGCGTACTGCAGGTAAGCCGACAAAATAAATTTATACTTGATATTTAACTTATAGAGTAATATTGAACAGTAAATATATATTATATATATTGCATGTTTCTATTAAGTAATACTTTTAAAGAAAATTTTTACGCTAGAGCCACTTTAAAATTGTGTAAAATAAGTGTGCAGAGTTGCATCGAATGTTAAAAAATATATTTAATTGTGATTTGAATATATCTTAGAAATAAATTGAATTCACATATTAAACCAGCTGCTTAGAATTGTACAAAAGTATTATAATTAAAATTTATTTTAAAGATTTTCTCAATCGTTAATTCAATCAAGTAAGAATTGTGAACAACTTTTCCAATATACTTTCTTAACAGATTCTAATCCTGACCCTGCGTAAAGCTGGTGCAAATGTGATCCGCTTTGTATTCTGTGCCATTGTGATATACATGGCCTTTGCCCTTTGCGCGTGGGTTGTGCTGGGGCCCTACCATGTCAAGTTCCGCAACCTTTTCTCCACTTTGGAGTGTCTCTTCTCCCTCGTCAACGGCGATGATATGTATACGACCTTCTCAATCATTTCCAACACAGGTTCTTTCATCTTCTACTTCTCCCGGATTTACCTCTACACCTTCATCAGTCTCTTCATCTACGTTGTGCTTAATCTTTTCATCACACTGATCATCGAAGCTTATGAGGAAGTGAAGGTGAGTCAATTGGCATAGTTGCCAGACTGAAATTCTGTCCTAAATGGGTGCGAGTAATTACGCTATTGGTTTATTAACAAAGTAGCCCCG
Source organism: Invenusta paracnida (assembly GCA_036023295.1). Classification (NCBI taxonomy): domain Eukaryota; kingdom Metazoa; phylum Platyhelminthes; order Proseriata; family Coelogynoporidae; genus Invenusta; species Invenusta paracnida. Next base: position 4,535 of record JAYRBW010152008.1, on the reverse strand, counting down.
ATTTAAAGTAATAAAATACTACATATACGTTATAAATATGTTTGTCTGTATTATATACATCGTTAGGTAATAGAACATACTCCTATTCAAAAGTGAAGCGAATAAAGTGAGTATTATATATTGCAAATGACTTTGTAATATTTATCCTTTACATTTATGTATGAGTATAATTTTAAACATATTTTTTGAACGAAAATCTACCTTAAGTTTGTTTACAAAGTCTCATTTTGAAATTAAATTATACTATTTATAAATATTTGATATGACTATACACACCCTTTAAAATCGATAATAACATAATATGTGTCATGGTTAAAGTTTCTTCATATTACCATATTACGATTAATTTATTTCATCTATATTTTATGTTATTTGTATTTAATATACTATATTTATTCGTTTTAGATGTACATATATATACATATTTTTCTTCTTCACTAGTCACCAGAATAGCAGAAGTATTTTAACCAATCTTTTTGGTTTTTCCTATGCACTATGCTTTAATTTTTAAATATATAATTTATTTATTTTTATACATTTTATATATTGCATACTCGTAAAGTCTGCTATGTGAAAAATTAAGTATTATTAGTATTATTTAAAATTGAGTAATTATGTTTAAGACCAGCATCAACATTCAAATATTTATGGAGCCATGACTTTTCATTTAAATTGGAACTTTTGACATTATGTTCTTAAACTTATTTTTACTATTTATACAGTTTTACGCGCGGAATATGTATGTGCTAAGATTTAACTCTATTAAATCTGCAAACAGTTACATACTTTTTCCCTTACTTTCTAACATTAATTTGTCTTTTCTGAAAACTTAGTTTTTTTTCTTTTTACATAAATTTAGAATATATTTGACAATATATTGACATATATAAATTATTTTTTTTATATTTGTTTCATATATATTAATCGAAATATAAATCTTAATTCCTATCTAATGAAGCACATTGTTTTAATAAAAATGTATCGTTAAACTATCAACCAAATGTTTTAATATATTTCATTTTTTTTAATGATCACCGTGAATCTAACTGTCTATATTACTCTATTGTTTTTCAGATAATTTTGAAAATTTTGAAATAATCAAAAAAGTGTCAATAATGATACTTTCAAGAATTAATATTTTTGTATAATCTGCACAAAATAATTATTATAGAGACTATAGGTACTCTATGCTATGGTCTTGTAAGCCTTATTTTTTTTATTTCTTCAATCAACCATTTTCAAGCACCCAAATATCCGAAGCGATCCACAGAATCTATACATTTTCTTTTTTTCTTGTCAACCATTCTAGAAACTTCGCTTCAACAAAGGTAGACCAGACACTCCTATGTGGCAGTTTATCCGCCGCTGCCCCGAAACCGCCCGCTCCACTATGTTTCGCAGTGATGACCTTGAGGAAGCACGTCTTCTTGGACCCTCCAAGGTTTCCCGGTTCGTGCGAAAGGCTAAGCGCACCCTCTGTTGCTGCTGTCAGCCTCACCTCATTCTAGATAATCATCGTGGAGGGCCACACATCCAAGGTGGACAGATGTCCTATCCCGAATACGATAGGTTTGTGCATGCTCTTCTGTTCTCTTATCCAGGGGTGTTCTAGAGCGTAGGTAATGTTTGTACGATATACATATTGTCTTTAAATTATTTTTTTGGTGTACGTTCATGGATGCTTTATATGTAATATTGACGTATGAGTCGATGATATACGCATGCTGATGGAGTTGTTTTGTGTTTATTACAGAACTTGGGATATTGACTAATGTAGTTGGAAAATATAGCTATTTCAAGTGTACGAATTTGAATCTTTGAAACTTAATAGGTAGGGGAGATATTAGATGTTTTGTCAGAACGATACCTTTTTTGGTTTGTGAGTATGTAAAATAACACAGTGATATTCAGGATGTTTACTGGAATAAAAATTAGGGAAATACTATGATTATCTTCTTTGGTGAGATAAAGTTTGAAGGAATGATGTCATTTTATTCTGAATAATGAAATTACATGATTAAGCAATACATGGACCAAAATACAGTTTACTTATGACTGATTTAGTAATTTTTTAACAATGTAATTTATATTCTGTTATGAATAAAGGTTCAACTCATATTTTCTTAATGTCTTTCTGGAAGTGAGGAATATTGTAATTATAACATTTATCTTTTGTAAATTGGCAGTATTAAAAAATTGTGATTTCTATTTTTTACAGTTGGCATTTGAGGTTAATTTGCAATTTTAACGTTTTAATGCTGTAAAAATTTCTCGAAACACTTCAAGTTGTAATGATTATGAATTTGTATTTGCATGCAGATTTTAGTTGTTCAAAAAGAAATAAAAATCGTTTTTATGATTTCAGCAGCCACGAAGAAGCCCATGAAGCGAGTCATCTTCTTGGCCACACTCACGACTCCTAGGCTCACCAACCAATTGTTTGGAACATCATTCAGCCTCCTCATTTCATCAACATCCACCGTTTTGTTTCACACTTAAAATTCTTATATCTTTCTGAATTCAATTCCGTTTGTACATACACCACGACTACACGTCAATAATACGCGCGCGCTCGCTACTATTCAAACGCAGCAGTTTTTATCAACATCTACTATTTAACTTGGGACCTTCTAGGCACTATATAGATTTAAACCGCAGGAAAATTACAATATTAATTGCAATACATATGTATTGAACAGAAAGAGGTTTTGATTCTAAATTTTTAACCGCGCTTTAATTGTTAGACCATCTTGTAAATTAAACATTTTAGTCCCTTTTTGTGTTTTCAGCATAATATATTGGAGTTTTTACCTTTTTTCGGTATAAAACGTTTTTATGCTTAAAATTTTAATAACTTTGTGTTTTTCTTTACATTTTAGAAGGCTAGATTTGTATCAGGTGGATTGATTTTAACAAAGTAAAACGTAGATAGTGTATAGTATATTATAGTGTAGGTCGTGTTATTACAATTACAGGTGGGTACTCGATTTTTTTTATTACATTTGCTAAACATTCTTTTAATTAAAAAATAGTTTATTCGCTTGAAAAGTGTATTATTTGTTTTCATACTTTTCACCATGTTTATGATATATGCTCTATTATAATTTTTATTAAATTATTTTTATAAATTATTTCATTATTATATCAATAAATGCGTTATTGATTATTTAACATATTCCAAACTACATCGCGGTTTTTTACATTTGTTTATGAATCCTAAACATTATTTCCTGTGATGAAATGTAATAAATCATTATATTTTGTACTATGTACATGAAAACTGTACTCACCTATTTACAGTTCTCACAATTTTCAGAATTATGGACATATTTCATTTATAAATATACTATTTGTAAAAATATTACATTATGCAAATTTTCGTTGTTACTGAGAATTAAGAAATTTTATAATTAATTGAATTAATATTATATTACGTATTGTACAATTATTTATTAAAGTAGACAATTTATATTATTTGATTATATTCAGTATAAAATTGTATATAATCTATGTATAGTCTTAAAGGGTTATAAATAATTATACTTCATATTATTTTTACACTATTCGATATTATTAGACATCAAATATGTAAATATTATTTACTGAATATCTAGAATTTTACAATGTGATTTATAGCCTATCGCGAGAGTTTCTGAAGTTGTTTTAACTGACTAAGCGTTTAAATCTAAAATATAACATTAATATGTATATTAATAACGATACCACTCAATCCTTTCTATAGAGGATATGCATCAAATATAAATCTTACTAGATCCCATTCAATTTACTGGGGACATTATCGATGTGTAATAATACTGTTTTCTTAGAGTTCTATTTGTAAAAGCTGTTATTCGATATTTGGCTTCCTGGATAACATATCTTGGAGTTTTAGATGACATTGATTAAATTTTCCTATCTACATAATGTAAAGATTATAGCTGTTTGTAGTATGTTACACCGATTAACATTGATGAACATTATACTTTATCCTTAAAATTCAGATTGATTTTCTGCATATGTTTTGCTTTCTGAATTAAATTGTACCGAATCTTCACATATTATTTTAAAATGTACCAACAAAGCGCAGTTAGTATTAATACCACGTTATTCAAAGTATTATCCACATTCAATGATTCACAATTATGTATATATCTTTGTATTAATTACATTTAAATAGATGGTAATATTTTTTACACAACTATTGTACAATGTAGTATTACAATAATATTGGTATAGGTCTATTTTTGTTTTTCTTAGTTGTACTTTTCCATGTGTATAATTTGAAAGATTATAATACATACTTATTCCATTATAAATTTTTTCTTCAAATAAATTAATCAGATTTACAAATATTTACGTTAAAAGAACATCTATTTATTTGAAATATTTTAGATTCCTAATTTCATTATTTTCCCCTTAATTTCAATATTCAAATAAACACATTAAAGTGTTTTATAAGTATAATCCATAGATGACTCTATGCAATAGTGTTAATTTCAGCGTTGTATTAAAATCCGAATTTTGAATCAATAGAA
>JAYRBW010151997.1:0-14242 GCA_036023295.1 Invenusta paracnida | reverse complement strand
ATTTGAGATAAACGAAATAATCCAATTTCGGACTTTTTGTGCATCCATATTTGTGGCGAGAGCGATGACTGAACGGGCTCATTGGACCAACCACTAATCCCTCCTGTAATTATTAAACTTCCTTATATATGCGTCGAACCTAAGAGTGCTCCATGAACACCGATATTTGATAATTTAAAATTAACCGATATCATTAGTCTTTAAGCCCCCTCCCAGCCTGGTATTGATATAGTGATAAATATCAAATATGCTGCAAACATAGATTATAAGGTATACACAGCTATAAAAAGAAGGCGATTTCAGTATTTTAGCGTCCCAAACTATTTGTTTGGTAAAGATGTATAATTTGCTTATATGTATATTACTTATTTTCACCAAAAGTTCGCACAAATTAGTTAAACTAGTTTTGAGCATTGATTAGTGATTAAATTAATGTTTGAATTATTTGAAAAAACTTTTAGTCAATATAGGTATTTATTACTATTTGTAAATTTATTGATATATTATTGTTTATTTTGCGTAAGATTTTAGCGAAATTTTTAAACAAATAATTTGGGAAGCTAAAATACGGGATTTCCTAAAACGAATACTTATCAAGAGTGACACTAAATAAATAATTAAGACACAACACAAAAATATATCGAGATCAATTATTACAATAATAAGGTGGAGTTCAGATTCTTTAATGCGGATATCTATTTATGAAATCAAAATTGTTAAGAAAAATAATTACTCCTATGTCAAACATTTTGCAAATAATCAGTAATTATAATTAACATTTCATTTTCAGAATATTTATCTAAATATGGTGTAAATAAAGTACACATTTAATAAAAGAAAAACATAGTAAATATTATTTATTGCAAGCGTCACAAATAATTAAAAGCTAAAAATTCACTTACAGTTTGCTGAGTTACCTACTTGTGACTTTGGAATTCCCATAACTTCAACTTCCGAAAAATTCAAAATATCACCAGCTGGCTTGATCAATGTTACATGTTCCGTCCACTGAAATGTTTGAATATGTTTACATATGCATATATATATATACATCGTAGAATTAAAAAATTTAAACATTTAAACTTTATAATTAGCACAAAAAACAGTGCATTAATACGTAAAATAGATTCGCAAATTAAAATAAGTTTCTTAAGTTGACGAATCGATTTTAATGTGGGCGAACAATTATTGTATATCAAAGCTAGGTACTCAATCTAAACTTTTTTTGCGATAATGTAACTCTATTTTGCCCGATAATTTCTAATTCTAAATTAATATACATTCTGTGTTAATAATCCCTTTATGTGTTTAATGTATTTATGACATATAAAATATGTTTGTGTGTTCTTGTAATCAAAAGTATATGTTATGCTATTATATTTGTGTTATCCAGTTGTGCCCGGATACTTAAATTCAAAAATTTTCTGCTAGAACCGACAATGTAAAATATCGAGTAGTTGCATACCTTGAGGTACCAAACTGGGCCAAAGTTATACATAACATGCTTCCTACTTTTAATGAAAATTCCGATTTTCGTTTGTTATTGTCTATTGCTGCCCGTGCGTGAATTAGCCAGCTTTTTAAATAAGCTCAAACTAGTTGAATAACAGGCAAATTAGTATTGCTTTAAATTTAAGGCAAATTTAATATTATAAGTGGAAACATATTTTAGATTTCTGAATTAGAAACTTATAAATAATAAATAATCTACAACAATGTACTGTTTTAGTATATTCATTTATGCAATTATTTTATGATTGTTAGCCTACCTATAAGGTACCTAATTCGTTGGTATCTTGTATAAACGAATGGAAAACAATATGTCCAATTGCATAAGGCAATCGCTTGCTTTGATGTTTGCATAAATTAATATATAATGTAAAATATCGTTTTTTCAAAATACCTATTACATACTTTGCCTTATATTTATTCCGTGATATAAATGTGGCAAATTTATATATCAAATTTGAATATAAATAAATATGTTATGACAATAAAAATTATATATACCTATTAGTTTCAGTTGACATTCAACATTTTTATTTTTATTTGTATCATAAATTCTAAATATTTATATAAAAGTGAACTCACAAGCACGCTCCATAAACCCTGATAGTTGTATAGTATAACAAGTGCTAGGTAACAGTTATACTTCAATTATGTAATTATCCAACAATTGGATGGCTCATTAGTAGCAATTATTTGGGGAATGAATTATATCGCATGGAACGCGGTTGCAGCTTTCTAGGCAGATAATGACAGTATAGGTATGAGCTTTCTACGTGGCGTTCCTATTATGTAACTAAAATATAACAGTTGGAATACTAAATGATACACAAACGTCAATTTTATTAGAAACCATAATATGTATGACGTTGTTGTCTGGATGGTCGCAGTCAATGTATTATACAACTGTAAAATGAGTCCTGGGGTGGTATTCATAAACGGGGCAAAATCGGAGAAAAAATTTGTGAGAAATAGAGGATGTAGCAGAGAAGTGGGAAAATTGGTATTCATTAACATTTGGGGAAAATGAAACAGCAGCTATGTTGATTTACGATGTCTGGCGAACAGTCAGTCGATATGTGACGTAATATTTGGCATACATTGATTAGCAGTAATGAAAGCCTCTAATATACATATACCTTGAACGATGTAGTCCATATTATACTCATAAAATAAGATTTTAGGCCAATAAATATTTTAGGCCGCTATTATAGCTATATACCTGTGCTGTATATAATTTATAACTGTATTGTTTCAGTAATATGTTACTTTATAATAATAATAATTTTATACCAATCCTCATTGGTACAATTTACCAAATGCTGCCACAGATTATCTGACAGAAAAAGACCAATGCAACTAAGCTAAGTTTGAAAATAATCTTAGGGTAAATCTGGAGACAATCCAAAAGCATAAAAAACTCCGTGAGATGGAGCATTTGATCATTATGGTCAAAAACGTCCTCCCAAACCATATAGCAAGTCATCAGTCGAGGAAGATGAAGAATTACTTGAACTACTAGACAAACTACCAAACGAAACTTCAGAGGAAGATATGGCAGAACTAAACACGACTAAAAGATAATTTGAATAAACTCACAGAATAAAACAGGTAAGAAACAATATACTATGATTAAGATAATACAAAATGCAGGATTACTAAGTACGTAAATACTAGGAATAAATAATACAATATAGAAATAGAAATGCGAACACAAAATATATAAACAAATCTAGGAAACCAAAAAACATATAACAGTTTCGTCTACTAAAAAATATAAATATATAATAATAAACTCAATAACGTAATAAATATTTTAATAATTACAGAAATACAATAAAATACTGACAAATACTAGAAGAAATACTATCAAGATATTGCTAAATTTAGCAATACAAAATTCGATATTCCAAATAAACAAAATCAAAATACAATTAAAAACCTTGTGCAAAAAAAATACTAAGACCTACTACATTTTCATATTTATTAAAATTGTAACACACCTTATCATATATATTTTTTTATCTGCTGGCAGTGCATATTTTATAAAATATGACAACCGCACCGTCGTACCAAACATATAATAAGTATACGAGAACATATAATAATATTAATTACATGCATAAGTTGAACAATGGCACGAGGTAGCAGTATAAAATGTTTTTAATTGTGATAATAAATAGATTTATTTTTAATTACAAATTAATATAACGTTGCATTGACCAGTATAAATTTTGACCAATTTGAAATTTGAATATTTATATACTATATAAACGCTATCACATTACAATGTACAACATAAGTAGTCAGAGTGTCTAAACCACAGAGTAATGATTATACAAAGAGTGTTCACTCTTATCGATTTCATATACATCACGTTGTAAATGTTCGTGAATAAAAAATCGGTTTATTTTAGTAAATTTGATGTAAATGGGTTGGAAAAAAGGGTCAATTAATGGATTTGAAGTTATGTGAAGCTTATTACTATTTAAATTTGGTTTCTAGTACCTATCTAATCCTACGGCAGTTGCTTACATCCTACGCAGATAGGTATTGTAGGAAATGCCAAAACCAAGCGTTTTTCAAATATTATAGACTCGGCATATAATTAAAATCTGAATATATATTTGAAACCAATTATCGTTTTTGATTGGTTGGCTTCTTTTAGCATTTGATATAATATCATTTTCATTTTCAATATCCAATGCAAGTGCTGTGCCCATCATCAACAGTTAACATCAAAAATGAAATCATAAATCCGTTAACGAGCAGTTCGTAATCTTTTTTTGCATTGTTTGGAATAGCCAAATAAAGTTCAAAGCTGTCGTTAACTGGCTTAGAAACTATTTCGTTAACTAAATTGCTAACGTTTTTCATATAATTGACCAAATTTGTTATCTTTACGGGCCTGTTAACGGATTTTAAAGTGGTTTCATTTTTTTAAAGTTAACTGCTTTGAAATTTGTTTAGCTAACTATTTCGTTAACGGTTTTCTTTACTAACATGAGAAATGAAACCACCCATTACACACACCAATGATTGGTATGTCATTTCACGTAACTCCCAACAAACATATCAAGTGTTTATTATCCCTACCCACACTCTCCTTCCTAACGATGGAGACAGTACTCTTTGTTAATTAATTATACTATAGTATACTATAGAGAAAGAGAGAAAGTGGAGAAAACGTTGGTGGTCGTTACGAAAAGGCAAACAATTTTATTCGATCGAAATAAGTCTAAATTGATATAAATAAACAGAAAAAGAGAACAGTACATTAGAATAATAAATATATTTTAAGTAAGTCACTATGTCTATCGTGTAATTCGTGTAGTTTAGATAACTCGAGCGATATTTTCTTAAGGGAAGCTTTTATGAAACGACCCGGTTTTAATATATTATATTCGGTAGATATGTTATTGTTATCCCCATGAAAACAGCTAGTACATCTACTAATGCTATTAAATTCATGCTTATACACAGCTGTGTAGCACAAACAAATAATAAATAAAGACCACACACACACAAATAGTTTAAAAACACGACACCTTCACTGTTGTTATGGCAAAAGAAAATACTAATTTCTAGACGCAATTTTAAGTCAACACAATCACAAGCATATTTCAACATTTTGAGTAAATAAATCTTTTAATAAGTAGTGGTGATCAGTGAGCAGCAAGAGAATAATGATACTTTTTTTAGAATAAGGGAGTCGGGTTTATAAAAGAAATATTACTTTTATTTAAGATAAAATTGACGCATTCATAAAGTATTATAGAGATTTAACAAGAGAAGTAATTTTAAATAATGTTAAATATCAATAATTATAATATTTAGCACTAACATTGCACTAATAGAGTAAACATGTGAAATAAAAAGAAATACTGTCATTTTTAATTACACAATAATTATAATTATTATTTTTTTTATTATTGTATAATAATCTCGGGTATTTATAAAACCGTAAATGTTAATAGTTTTTATAGATAGCATAAATTTCAGAGAATTTTATAAGATCTCCCATTGGATGTTTTTGCAACGATTTTTTTTTCAATAGCTTCTTTCGACTTTGTTATAAATTGTCATGCCTTAAATTCTAGGTATTTAGTATTTTATCAACTCACAATTCCTTGTGAACCGGTAGTAGCCATCAGCCTGTTTACTAGACATGGGCCGGGTGAGGCCAAAATCGCCTATTTTAACCACCCGTTCTGTTCCCACCAGACAGTTCCTACAGGCGATGTCCCTATGAATGAGATTTAAGCGATGAAGATACTCCACACCAGAGGATATGTCGTGGACAAACCGGGTTAAAGTCGTTGGGCAGATGTCCTCGTTCTGTGGGTCTCTGCAAGTTAGGGGGAGGGACAGCATAAAAAAGTAATTAGATTGATGACTTTCAAATTTATTTATTTGTAAAAATATGGTTTCTCAAATATTACAGATTGGCCATAATAATTTAGAAAAATTGATAAATTTAAATTCTTTACTTCAAACAAGAGAGATCTAACTTAACTATGTAGAGACAAGGACACTCGCACGTTGAAAAATAAAACTAATCAACAAATCAGAAACGAGAAATTAGGTCGGAATAATCACGTGACTCAATACTAGGAAACAACTGCAATTGACTAGTCGGCATCAATTGGACTATATCTATAGTTTTACTGATCACAGATTTCAAAAATTCATTTCTTCGGCTTTCAAATTATAAACAGTATATTTTAAAAAAGAATACCCGCTACTCAAAAATCTTGAAAATACAAAATATTTTTCCGCCAAGGGGAATCTCCCGTTTACGTATTAAAATTACATGAGTCGATATTGCTTAGGCGCAATAAGAAAAAAGAATAATAAATGTTTTCTATAAGAAAATAAAGGAACTTGGTTGGCAAGTTGACTATTTAAAGAAGGAGAAGACAATTTAATAATTTTCAAAGTTTCAAAATTGTAGCCAGTAATTCCTCTGAGTTTCATTTTCATGTTTTATTATGCGAAAATATTATATTAAATGTATATACATATATATATTATACATATATCATTAAATATGTTATTATTACCCGAAAATATAATACTACATTTTTATTATGTATATGACCATTATACGGGTTTATATTTATTAGATATTTAAAACAAAAAAACACAAAATCTTTGTTTAAAAAACGTTTTTGTGCATGTACCCATTGCGAGAAAATTTATTTCTATACAGTACAATCTGCTGCAGGATCTTCTTTAAGTGTTGCAAACTAATATTTTCACCTGTCAAAAATCAATAATATTAAAACTGTAAATGCATTTTTAAATACTTGAAAACAAATGTATGGGATAATAAAGTTAAACAATTATAGTGTATTGACTATGACAATAACTATTTTTAAAATATCATGTATAGCAAAATTAAAAAATATATATTTTTTTTATTTAAAATTTTTTTATATAATTATTTATAATTTATATATTAGCTAATTTTGTCTCTGCAAAGCCAAAAGTAAAAGGTACCTCATCGACGACTTTAAATATGAAGTAATTAGCAATTAAATCAGAGCAATCAAGATGTTTTTAATTAATTACAAATCTTGAGAAATTAAACACAAAGTATAAAAATAAAAAACAACTTTTAGCTTATTTTTTGTTGTAAATATACGGTTACTAAATTTTAGCGCAAATAATGAAAGAAATTCCCATTTTATAGCTATCATTCGGTTTATTTTTACTTTCGTTCCGGATTTAAACAACACTGCGTACAAGGTGATCAAATATAGGCTATCTAAACACCACCGTCAACTAGGTATTCCAGATTCAGCCCATAGAAAGAAAATTCCGAGAGACCGGGCCATTTTTATTCCAACTGTACCTATAAGGTCGCCATAGCCTGTGCAGAGACAAACTTGCCGTCTTCGATAAATTAATTAACGGTCTAGTCCATTATTATAAGATTAAACGACCTATGGAACTAGTCTTTTATATTAGTTTGCTATTAGCTTCGACATAACTTTAATTTAAGTGAATTCTATAATGGTTATATTTCCATTTAACATATAGCCCAGATTCCAAAACTCTTTTCGAGTATATAGTTTTCTAAAAATAATCAACTATTTTAATTATTCTTTTGTCTTCAAGCGAACAGTTAATTACTGTGAATAAGAAGAATTGAGATTATAGTTTACATAATGACTTTTGAATCAGAGCAATATATTAAATAGTCATAGTAGAAATTTTCTTCAGCAATAAAGTGCAGTGTTAATAATTTTATAAAATTTTAGAATACTTAATCATTTCAAGTCATATTTTGTTTATGTTGTTAATAATCATATTATGAGATAACTATAATAAGATAAGACAAACTGAAATATATGTATGTATTTGAAGGTTTAATTAAATTAGTATTTATACAATTTATTCATATCACCAGCTATTTGACAGCGATTTATATCTTTCTAAAGACATTATAAAAGGCTTGTTTTAGGATATTGGAGGTGAAATTTAATGTGGAAAAAATGTGCTATTTATAAATGCTACAAAATTTAAAAGTCTGTTCTCAATTCAATGATTGGGTACAAGCAAGTGATTTTCTTAAATTTCTCAAAAAATTGTTAAATCAAACAGCTATAGATTGGAAGATTTGCCCTAAAAACTCTAAAATCAATGACCTACTATAACTAAGGGTAAGTAATATAATACAGATACAGTATTAGTGTAAGGTGGTATATTCCAAAAAGACTATTTGACATTTTTATTCGTAATTAGTGTAATTGACGCTGGAAAATTAAGGGATAAAGGGGCTTGTGAGTTAAAAGGCCATCTTCAATATTACCAAGAAAATTTGAGAAAAGTAAAATATATCACTATGAGGAGATAAACCACTTTTCTCATATCTATAATTCGTCATCGGATTATTTGATATGAAGTAAATGACTTAGAAATCCACACCACTCATACTACTGAGAAAAACTCACTGTGCAGCCACAACACGCCGAGAGAGTAGGTAAGTTTTGAGATCACCAAGAATCATGTGTTCCATCACGAGATAGATTCCATCCTCTGGAGGATGGAGACAGATCCCGATCAACTTGACTACATTGTTGTGGTTGAGATCGCGCATGAGCTTGGCTTCCTGGAGAAAGTCTTTCTTCCTCTCATAGGATATGTTGTTGTTGATTACCTTGACAGCAACAGCCTCCCAGCGGTTCCTCCGCTTCGCTTCTCCTCCGTAGACGAGACCAAATGCGCCCTGACCTACCCGTCGATTGAGTACGATAGTCACAGAGGGCATCTAATAAAGGTAAAGAATAGGTATATAGATATAATTTTTTCACAAAGATAACGTATCTGAATCATACTTTTAATTAGTTAATAAAAATGAAAGTCATAGCAAAAGTTAAATTTCTAATTTTGGATTGTGTATATTTTCCTTCAATAATGAGTTATATCTATCCTTTTCTTCGTGTATCGTTTAAAATATACCCACTAAATATGAAAAATAAATAAATGCCAATAAAAACTTATATGGCAAATGAAATTCTCTTTAAGATTAAGTTAAAATAAGTCTTATACATATATTAGGGTATAATACGAAAACCGTCCTAACTCAAGGAGTCCTAAAACCGTCCTAACAACCTAAATGATTTTTAAACTAATAAAAACAATACAATTTTTCTTGAAACAACAATAAACTTAAAGCAAATTTGAAATCAAATTTTGTTCAGTTAGTTCATTTATAATTATTTTTCGTAGTATTTTTTCATTCATATTTTATGTAAATATTTCTAGTTGGAGAAGCTCCTCACCTTAGGATGATTTTCGTATTCTACCCTAAAATAAAATTCTTGTAACCTATCGAAAATGAATTATTTCATTAAAAACAAATAGATATTGAACGCAACAGCCGGGCTAAAAATACCAAGGGTACCAATAAGATACAAACCTTTACCCTTTTATATAGGACACAGCTATAAAATAAATCTTTAAAAATAGTTTTCGGCATTTAAAACCAAGCGAAGCTTCACTTTTATCTTCGAATAATTTCAAGATACCGACTTCCTGCGAAATTTAGAAAGTAAACTAGCGTAAATGAACAAATGATAGCTTACATCAAGATCGGCTAGTTCAGTGCACAACGCCTCGTAGGGTTTCTTGTGTGGATTCTCAGGCGGACGGAACAGTCGACGCCAGATTAACACACCTCCCATAACAATTACAATCACGAGGGCCAACGGCACCACAACATAGAGAATGATATTCTTGGTGTTACAGGTGATCTTAAGCATCCCAATCTCCACCATACAGGCCTGATTGAAGTTGGGTGTGCCATCGTGAGGTGGTTCTCCACCTGGCTTCCCAGACGGATCCCACAAGAAGTGGTGCGACTTGAAGGTTCGGATAATGGTGTTGTTAGCTTGTAGCTTCCACTTGATCATGGGACTATTGAGGCCCTTCTGAAACTGGATCAGGGTCCAAAGACGCGCTACGGGGCCGTTAGAGTTGGGATTGAATTGAAGTACTTCGCCCAAACGGGAGTCTGCCTCTTGGCGGCTCTTGATCATCTGCATCACCTCATCGCGATAGCCGCTATTGCCAGGGTTACGAAGGGGAGGTGGTAGGGTGATTAATATACTGTTCTTCTGAGATTTATAAAGGAATATGGTTGCATTTTAAGATACTTGAAGCAAATTTTAAAATAATTACATAATATAATATATAATCTATAGTACAATAAATATAGTTATAAAGTTATGCAGAAGACTTTGATAACAACGACTTAATCAAAATCCCTTTTAATAAACAAAATCTAAGTCAAAAATTTCAGCAAAAACTCTTTACATACATAGAACAATATTACACCAGACAACCAAAAAGGGCCGGTAAAAAACGATGCACTGAAGAAGGTACCTATACATAAGAAGTTTTATATTAGGAGCTGAAATGTGTAGGTGGCAAAATGCCTAAACTGTATAAAATTGACATAAATTACAATAACAATGAACTCCTTTAAAATATATTATCAATATTTAGTATGCGAAAGAGGGGAGCAAAATAGACTCAAACTCTGTTTGCTTTTAGTGTCATTTTTTATTAGTGCAATCTTCTCGATACGTTTTTTCTGGAATACAATCCTTAATTAAAAGAACTCTCTCTACCCTCGGTATAACTATAGAGCTGTTCATGTAAAATGGAGTAAAATACTACCAACTCAATGATCTAAATATTTCCAATTAAATTTTCAAATAAATAGCCTTCTATCTTGATATAATATGTTTTCAGTACGTCAGCGTGATTTCCAAATATACACCGTCTGAAAATTACATGATTCAAAAATCCCTCTTGTCTCTATAATTATTTAGAAATATATGTTCTAATTAACAATTATATTTTAAATATGCATATTACATAAATATATTTCAGTAATATGCTGCAACTTTTAGTTGGTAATTATCGTCCTATAAATATGCACACTCACTCAGAATTATTGGCATTAAATAGATCTGAAGCGGCCCCGGGGTTCTTTATGAGGTATTTCTTAAGTCCCCGACCCAGAGCGTCTGTGGCAACCTGCGTGTAGGTCATGTAGTACCGTGAGATGGTGGACTCAAGACCCCGCATACCGGAACCATGCTTGTAGCCGGTGGAAACGTTGAGTATACTGCTGGGCAAAACCTTCTTACCGGGACTAGACTGTTTGTTCTTCATTGTGGAATCCTTCCGACTGATACGGTGGGTCAATTTGAAGTGCCCGTCCACAATCACCTTCATCTCATCTTTAGTGCACTTTGGCTTCTAGAATTGGAAGATGGGGGGGGGGTGGATTATGAAGACACTATTTTTTATTCTCATAGATATCGGAAATATCTATTAATTTAATAATAATAACAAGGTAACAAATTAATTGGAATCAAAAGTATACAAAAAAAGAGAGAAGAACAGCAGGAGATGAGAGAGACAAGAATAAAGCCAATAGATAGAATTAAGCATATTAAACAACACTGACTGATATTCATGAACTTAAAAAGCGAAAATTAAGTTGTAGCAGAGAAATATCTAACAACTCTAAAAGACGGTTTCACAGTATGACTCATATCACACGATTTATATTATAAAAAGTAAAATGTTAAATTTTAATAAATGTAATACTTTAATAATTAATAATAATTTAATACTATACGTTATTTTTGTGTTTTTCATAGTCAAAGTTATACTACTATATTTGAAATAACTTGCACTTAATATATTTTTATTTATTTATTGGTGATCCCATGTCTTTTTCCATGATATTATTATAATATTTATTATTTCACAGTCCTGAATGAGGGAAATCAAGGCTTTAAATTTATTCAAATTTATTCTACAACTAAAATAGTATTGTACAATTTATCAATCATCTTAAGTATCAAAAATACTTTTGTTAATTTGTTATATTACAATAGTAGATTTAAAAAACAATAGCATAGTGGATAAAGGTCCATTTATACTGATATATATTATAATTTGCTCAGATATGTTGCTTTTTTTGCAAAAATAGGCTTAGTAATACTGATTCATTTTTATTTAGATTATGATTTATTTAGATTATATTTAATCTTGGCTGAGCTTTTCTTTTCTTTTATTTATTTCAACTTAGTTGTATTGATTTCTAAGAATTATAAACCCAGTATAAATAATTTTGCAGAATTAAATTTGTTAAATAATATTTTGCTTTTGATCCATAATATGTTACAACGTAATAACTTTATATTTCTACTGAATACAAAAATTTATACATCACATTTTGTTCCACTTATTGAAGTTTTATACACTTCATTCATAAAATAGTGTGATATAATAAATACATGTTCAGAAATAACTCTGTAGTATACTTACTAGATTAAATTTTAAAATGAGTTTCTTCTGTTATTCATGATTAATTGTTATCATAATTCAATAATTTGTTTCCTTACTATATTTCATAGATGACACTCAAAATTCACACCTATCCTCTTGAGTCATGAGTATTGCAGATAGCATATGCCTTTAATGCTAATTTATACAAATTATTCATAATATGTGCCTTCACAATAACTTATTATATCTTGTATTTATTTTTAAAATGTTATTTTATTTGACTTTTCTGTCAGATTGTCTGTATATTTACCTTAAAACATAGAAATAACATGATAGATAATATATAGCATGGCAAATTTATATTTTTTAGTTTTAATCATGGTGAACTAATTGTTCTACTTTTAAGTTAATGTTTTATGATCTGCAAAGATTTTTTTGCCTAAAACTTTTGAAAACCCTTTTGTTTTTAGCCAGTTACAAAAATTCTAATTGAAACGTTTACTGTTATTTATTTACTATTCAATTGGATATTTTTAGCATTTCAACCTAAAAGAAAAGGCATGTAGACATACACATGTATATATATATGTATACATATCAACTGTTTCTTTGATGTTTCATATATTACATGATATATCTAATTGTAATATTTATTATATTACTATTTTTAATTACATGTTTGAATAATTAAAAATCATATCTTATAATATATAATATATTTTTAATATAAACTATGTTATATAAACTTTAATTTAAATGTTTTTAATGAAGAATAAATTATGTACACAAATAATACTGTTTACTAAAATTAAGTTATTTAAATGTAAATTTTTTTGTCATTTAGTATCTAACCAAATTATCAGTTATCAGGAATACATAATTATTTTCATTTTTGAATAAATGAAGCATCCCCTTATATTCTTTTTCAATATTTCTACCCCTACCATGTAACAGAACATAGAGAAAAATCTCTATCAATTGACATCTTTCTGCATTACTGCACCCATCGAGATACTGGTATTATTGTTTATATTCTCAGTGACAAAAGCTATTCAGAAAATCAGCAGTCGAGCCCATGATCTGTGTTTGGGCATTCTACATTAATCAGGCATCAATTAATTGGCAGTAATACTGGTGTGCTTATTAATGCTTGCCTTTCTATCAAATTGATCCACAATTGTATATCCATCTACAATTTTCTTTAGCTTAAAATGAAATCTAGTTGTTTTTTGTGCATTTAATTGATTTGCAGAGTTAAAAAAATAATTTTGTTTTATTATAGCACATTGTTTTTTGCATATACTTATATATATATATATATATTTACACTGATATAAATGATAGTGTACAAATTGTTTTATTTTGTTAACAATTTAGATATATTATTTCATTTTTTAATTATTATTTCTGTAACTATGATATTTACCATTATGTAAAATATTGCACTCTAATTGCTATCAAATTCAATATACATAACGTTTTATGGCTGTAGTTCACCGACGAATACTGTATTTTTGTTTTCTAGATATTTTTCACTCTCCAAATTATTTAGTGTAATTATCAAAGTTTTTGTTCAAATTATTATTCTGTGAATGCTATGGTTATAGTTTAGAGCTATATATACTTTATATGTTATATTTCTAATGAATAATTTGTTTCCATTGTTTTATACAATAATGTGCTGCATGTTAAGTACTCAGGGAAGTACTGCATGGGAATTCACTCAGATGAACAAAAGAAGAAGATTCGACAACTTGATAAGGACATAAAACGAAATCTTCGGAAAGATGAAGAAGAATACATCAACCGACAATGTGATGAGCTTGAGTCCAACGACAGACCAACAAATCAAAAGACCTGTTCAGAGTCGTCAACAAACTTACCAACAAACCGACCACAAAGCTGAACGTCGTTAAAT